>CAJVRM010000363.1:20232-66956 GCA_911693285.1 Hymenoscyphus albidus | reverse complement strand
GGGGGGGGGGGGGGGGAATATAGGTACAGCGAGGTTGATTTTAATTTTGAGATGGAATGGAGTGAGGGGGTGAGTGAGTGTGGGGTTGAGTGAGTGAGGAGTTGAGTGAGTGAGGAGGTTGTTTGGAATGATTCTACTATTGTCTATAGCTAATTAGACGCTAGGAATGCGTGGTAATATATGCTTACGGAAGTTGGGAGTGTGTATGTATATATATAGCCTATATGCAGGAGTTACCTAATAGCACCTAGGTAATAAAGCTCTTTTACATCTTATGTACAAATAAGTGCTATCGGAAATAAGACCCCCGATTCTTGTAAAGAAAGATTCATGATCACTACACAGGGTCACCGGGAACACAATACAGAGATCAAGGTGTTAGGGAACGATATTAGAAGAATTGTAGTCACAAATGTTTTGTGTCTCTATTTCTTTTGTTGTACATGTTCGGCATCTCGCTTATTCTCACCACCACCAATGACAAAAACAGGTAAGGGCATAGCCATTCCCTAATATTACCTCTTTTCTTTTGCCAATTCCATTCCATTTCATTTTCCAGGAGCTCCAAATACAAGGTCGCCTTGCCCATTAAAAGGCGACCGTGTTTGACAACTCCTGTTCCAAATCCCGCACCAGCATCAAAAATACTCTACTTGTAGAAATCGAATTTGTTCGCCTGAGTAATTTGTTAGAAGCTAATTTTAAGAATTTGGTATTTTGGAGAAAACCTCTTACCTCTTGTGTACCTTTCACCTGGCTGGAGTATGCATCCTCGAGATCTGATTGGATAATGTTATATCGGTTCTTTCTAACCGCTCTCAATCCAGCTTCCTGCATGATGGCCGCGATAATGGCACCACTTAGAGGATCATTTCGGACAATCAAACTGTCAAGGTCAACCTCGGGTGACAAGGACATTTTCGAGGCAATGGTGGTAAAAATCAATCGTCTCTCTCTTCGGTCTCGGAGGTTAGGGAATTCGATCTTTCTGTCGAGACGACCAGGTCGGAGAAGAGCAGGATCAAGAGTATCGGCTCTGTTGGTGGCCATGATCACCTTGACATTGGAGGTTTGGTCGAATCCATCCATTTGATTGAGAAGTTCCAAAAGAATACGTTGAACTTCTCTGTCTGCACCAGTCTGAGCGTCGAAACGTTTGGTCGCAATGGCATCTATCTCATCGATGAAGATGATGGACGGCGAGTTCTCTCTGGCCATTCTGAAAACATCACGGACCATACGAGGACCTTCTCCCAAGTACTTTTGCACGAATTCGGATCCAACAACACGGATAAAACTTGCAGTGGTAGAGTTTGCAACTGCCTTTACCAACATGGTCTTTCCTGTTCCGGGAGGACCGTATAGGAGAACACCTCGTGGTGGATCAATACCGATTTGTTTGTAAAGGTCGAAATGCGTCAAGGGCAATTCAACAGCTTCTCTAATCTCCTGCTTTTGCATGTCCAAACCACCAACATCGGCATATGTGACATCTGGCTTCTCATCTGCGCCCAACATGGCGATGGAGGAATCGGCTTCTGGAGGGAGGATATCAACAAGGGAGTTGGAGTGACGGTGGAGGGCAACAGATGACGATGGCTTAAGAAGCTCGCGATCGAGTGTAGAAAGTATTCGGACGACATAATTAGAGCCTGTTGATGATTGTACAATGCCGGTGCTAGGAAATTGTTAGTGTTGATTCAGGATGCTCGGGGGCTTTGTTTGTCGTCTCACTTCTGATCGATAGCCTCCATAAATTGGCCAATTACCAATGGCACACTCTGAATGCGCTTGATCTCTTCCTGTGCTCTGACCAGCTCTCTTTTCAAACTCCTGAGAATAATTAGTATCTGCCGGAATGTTAGATGGATATCAGGCATTCGAACCGTTGCTCATCCTTGATATATTCTTCTTGTAGCTGGATGTATCTACATTCTATTAGTTTGAGTTACCAGCTCCAGCCAGTTCCAACTCACTCTAAATGCCTCTGCAGCTTTTTTAATGTGGAATACTCGTCAGATCCATCGGTTCCTAGACCTTCCAGCGAATCGACATTTGGTATTGAGGATGGCATTTGCTTTCGGTGCGGCAAGACCTGGTTCGCAGGGTTCTCAGCCAGTACTTCCCCCATCGTGAACAATGTGCGACTCGGAATGTGGTGGTTATGGGATTGGAAATTGATGAAGCGCCGTTCTTGGTGGTGTTGTTGTGGATAGAGTCGAAGCTGCTGGAAGGGAGGGTCTCGGTGATGGCGCGTGTTGAACAGCAGGCCAGGCAAGCTCTCACTTACGAGGCTCAGAGGGTCGACTTGGAGCCTCAACTATGAGGCAGTATTATAAGGCATCAGTGCATATCTTGGCAGAACTCCATCATCGGCAGGCTAGCGGGTCCTTTGGCTCCGCTCCCCGGAGCTTGACTCAGGCCGTTCGTTCATCGTATCTCAACTCATCCATCTTCAACACCTCAACATAACAACCAAGTCGACAATCACTTCCCACACTTTCTTTTTACCGGCAAAAATTCTCCTCGTCTTCTTGCTTTTGCTACACTTACACTTCTGTCTCCTGTATACCATTTTCGCCATGTCTTCATCCATCGCCATTCCAAGCAGAACTGCCGCCTACGGTGAGAGCAGCAAGGCTGGCTCCGTCTCGTCCTACTCAAGCTCTCCACAAACACCACAATCAAAGTCCCAACGAACGAATGCCTCCTCTCCTACCTCTGCTTTTTCGAGCACAAGATATAGTCATTATCGAAGACCTAGTTTGTTGAGTAAGTTCTTGCCCCATTACTCATTTGGTCCGGGTAGTAGCACACTTGGTGGAGCTGCTTGAGGTAGTAGAAGTTTGTTCAATCTCTCGAGGCAGCAACGCAACGAGTTGGCACAGTCAAGAGAGCTAACAAACACCCAGGCTCATCGCTCTCCAAGCAAGAACATACGGTCATCAATGTTGGTGACCCAGATGGTGTGCCACGCCTTGTAAGTCCTGGAACTTGGCATTATCACCAAAATTCAAGTGCACTAACTTGTTGACTGTAGATCACTTGCGTTCGATCCTCACAAGGCTTTGATTGGAATCCAGGTACGCTTCAGATTCTCACAATTATGCAGTCGCTACGGCCAAACTAACTCTACGAACTAGAAATCTTCCTCCCTTCCTACGTGGAATGTGACTTCGAGTCACTCGAACGAAAGCGTGATCCAGTCCACGAAATCACTCTCAGCGACGAGGAGATCAAGAAGATGTTCCCACAATAAATCCGAAGCTTATCGGCGAGGGGTATCCATGAGCTCTACGACTAGGAGTACTGGAATTGCACATCTTTGGCGCTAGGATTTGAACATATGAACTTGATGATTTTGAATGAGGGAGTACAGATATGTGCAGGATTTGGCTTGTGGAAGGGTTTTCACTGTACGAGCAACTTATGGGCACGAAGGTTTGGATTTGGTGGAGTTCGGCATTTGATATAGGGTCAGCTTCTAGAGCTCGTGGTTCGGCGTCTTTTGTCTCTGTGTTTACTTTATCGGGTCACTGCGAGTCAACAAGATTGGTATTCATGGAATCACAGCAATGTGTCGGTTTGAGGTTTTCATCATATTTCGATCGGGAACCTATATAGGAATTCGAGTCATCCCCTCTTTTATCTTTATGCCTGGTGCGGGACCGGATGTGACAGCTAGGCAGAATCGTGAAATCTGGCTGGTAAAAAAACGGACGCTAAATTGGGGGACATCCGATCGTTACCCCAGTTCCAGGAAAGGTTCTACAGTACTTGTAGACATTTTCAACTAAACCATGGCGGCTGCCTGGCCAAAAAGGGAGCGGTTACGCAGCGCTCAACTGTCATTTTGACAGCATCATCACCCGAAACTCGGTTCGTACTGTAGCGGGGTCAAAAAGTGCCAAGTACAACTACTTGAACAAAACATGCTGATTAAACTTATAAATAAGAATAGTGTTCAAGTGAGTTAACCTTCAAGGTATCTTCAAACTCCAAGATAACATTTATGGTCAACGTTCTTCATGTACCTAGGGAGTTCAGTTCGAAAGCTGCAGCTTTCAAGTTCGTGGAGGTTTCCAGTCATGAATCCACCCCGGCCCCACATGAAACATCAAGTGGGGATTTCCATCCGAAATAGAAGCTCGAGCTATCAGGCTACGATAACAAAAAAACCAGCGTTACCAAAGGATATAAAGGGAAAGAAGAAAGACAAAAACCCAAGTGGCGAAAATTAGGAAACGGAATTCGTGGTTCTCATCTACAGGACCAGCCTAGCCACCAAAAACCCCTGTGGAGGATGGGAGGTTCGCAGTGCATGCATATGGTGGTGCAGTATTGGGTGCGACTGCAGCGGCTTTGCATTAGTTGGTGGGACAAGGATGGGACTAGCTAGGTAGCGTAGGTATGTGGTTTGATGGATGGCGATTTGTATGCGGGTATTGGAGAGGACTTCGGTCGGGGGTTTGAAATGCTGTTTCTTTGAAGTGATGGTAAGATGGATATTGAAGGTCTTGACGTTGATAAGAGGGAGGAATTATTGTTGATCCAGGGAATAGCTTGGGAGGCATGTACGAACACCAGGGGAGAGCTAGCCGAGAGTAATAGGAGAACTCCGAGCTCGGGATTTCATAGACAGTCGAAAGTCCTCGACCCTTCTTTCTAACACTAAACGTAAAACCCTCATGTTTATAGATTCTTGAAGTGCATTTGGTGTGTCTTTTTGGTTTCGTCCGCACAATCAAATGGAGATGCTGCAACTTAAATACCACAAGGACGGGCAGGCTCCTTCTATTCTTTTTCTATTCCAAACTTGATTAGCCTTTTTGGTCATTCTGAAGGAAAGACGTATCATTCGCAAGACATTATTCTTGTTTTCATGTTTATTACTCGCGTACTCGAGCAGACTACCTATCTTGAAGGATTCAGAAAGTCAATGGGTGTTACTCATTGGTCGAGGTCCAAGACCCAGTCACGTGGTCTGAGAGCTACTCCAGGAAATGTGTCCAAAGGAACTTAAGATAGGTTGGTACACATTCAATCTGACCACTTTTCAACGACACTGTCGACGCACTCTCCTTTTTAAATTACGACTCTTGCAGCGCGATTGTTTTCCTCTTTTTCATTGCTGGTGTACAATTACGAAAATAATTCCGGAAAGCGCCATTGGAAAGCTCCAGTCCTAAGTGCTTAGCCTCTTCAAGATGGTCCGCCTTAGGGAAATCCCACGAACTGCGGCTTTTGCGTGGTCACCAGGAGCTGAAGTGCCCTTGGTCGTGACTGGCACACGAGCTGGAGCAGTAGACGCTGACTTCTCTGATGAGACAAAATTGGAGCTTTGGGATTTGAGCCTGGATAATCTGGAGCAGGGTGTTGAGCTTCAGCCGGTTGCCAGCATCAGCACAGATTCAAGGTAGCTACCCTCGGATTGCCCCAAAAGCAAAGCACTTCATAACTAAACACCGCTTTCAGATTCCATGATATTGCATGGGCACCCGCGAGCGCCGAACACCCAAGAGGAATAATTGCTGGAGCACTCGAGAATGGATCCTTGGACTTGTGGGATGCGGAGAAGCTTTTGAAGGGGGCCGAAGATGCCTTCATGTCACGAACATCGAAGCACACTGGCGCAATCAAGTCTCTTCAATTCAATCCTCTAAAGCCACAGGTTCTTGCGACGGCTGGCGCAAAGGGAGAGTTGTTTGTTTATGACGTAAACGATATCGCGAACCCATTCAGACTCGGCACAGCTGCGGCACGTTCAGATGATCTCGAGTGCGTAGCATGGAATAGAAAGGTTCCGCATATTCTTGCGACTGGAGGAAGTGGTGGTTTTGTCACGGTCTGGGACTTGAAGACAAAGAAAGCATCACTCACTTTGAACAACAACCGAAAGGCTGTTGGAGCAATCGCTTGGGATCCAAATAATGCTACTAAGCTCCTCACGGCAACCCCAGACGATTCGAGTCCAGTAATCTTGCTATGGGATCTCCGAAATTCGAACGCCCCAGAACGTACACTCCAAGGGCACGACCAAGGTATCCTCTCCCTCTCGTGGTGTCAACAGGACAGTGATCTTTTGTTATCTTGTGGAAAAGACAACAAGACTATTGTATGGAACCCTCAGACTGAAGAGCGTTTTGGAGAATTTCCAGAAGTCACCAACTGGACTTTTCAGACTAGATTCAATCCTCACAATCCTGCTTTATCTGCTACAGCCTCTTTTGATGGTAAGATTGCTATTCAGACATTGCAAAACACAAACCCCGCAGCTACGCAAACTCCAGTACAAGGGCCCGTCGATGGAGAGGATTTCTTCACCAAGGCACAAACACAACCGCAAGGAGCTTCATTTTCGTTGCACAAAGCACCAAAATGGCTCGAACGACCAGCAGGTGCCTCTTTTGGGTTCGGCGGCAAGATTGTGAGCTTCAGTCTACCTTCAGACGCTTCAGGCAAGCCACGATCTTCCAAGATTCAAATTTCCAATTTCTCAGTTGATTCGGATGTCGGCTTAGCTACAGAAGCCTTTGAAAAGGCCCTCCTTGCTGGCAACATTAGCAGTATTTGTGAATCTCACATCGAGCAAGCAAAGTCAGAGGAAGAAAAAGCAGACTGGAAAGTTATCGAGACATTGGTGGCTGAGAATCCTCGAAAAAAGGTAACGATATATCTTGGATTCACAGAGGAGGCCGCCAACGGGGAGGTCAAAGATGAAGAGTCTGAGAAGACTGAGGAGCCTAGCGATGAGGCCAATGGCCGCAAAGGCAGTCGTTTGTCTGGCTTTTTCGCTGATGGCGGCGAGGGCGAGGGTGAGGACTTCTTGTCCAACCTAGCTGCTACCAAGGGTGCAAAAACAGATAACCCATTCCATCTATACGCCGACACTGATAGCGCCTCGGAGAAGCAAATAACCAAGGCTATTATGCTTGGTCAATTTGAAAAGGCCATGACAATTTGTATTAAAGAGGATCGTATTGCCGATGCTTTGATCATTGCAAATTGTGGCGGCAAGGAACTCCTTGAAAAGGCACAATCTGCCTATCTAGCTCGTAAGACTGATGGGCCAAATTACCTTCGCCTCCTTTCTTCGGTAATTGGCAAGAACCTCTGGGATGTCGTTTATAATGCAGATCTCTCCAACTGGAAGGAGTCGATGGCTGCCCTTTGCACCTATGCAACTCCTGAAGAGTTTCCTGATCTTTGCGAGGCTCTTGGTGACCGAATCATTGAGAGTGGTTCTTCCAAAGACGCTTCCTTCTGTTATCTTGTTGGTTCCAAACTCGAGAAGGTCATCAATATCTGGATCACTGAGTTGCAGGAGGAAGAGAAGACCGGTATCAAGGAACTTACAGGGGATTCGAGCTTCTCGGTGCATGCGCGTTCCCTTCAAAACTTTATTGAGAAGGTTACCGTTTTCCGAGATGTTACCAAGTTCCAAGACAGCGAGCAAGGATTGACTTCGGGTTGGAAGCTTGCCCAATTGTATGATAAATATACCGAGTATGCTGACATCGTCGCTGCTCATGGTCATTTGTCGATTGCAGAAAGATATCTGGATCTTTTGCCGACCAAGTATCCTGCTGCTGAGGTGGCCCGAAACCGTGTGAAGCTTGCTTCTAGGAAAAGTGTGGCTAAACCAGCTCGTCAAGAACTACCAACCGCCACGAGACCTCCAGCTCGTGCCCAACCTGGTTACCAGCCAAACATCGTCAACTCATCTGCCCCGGTGCCGCCTCGCCCAGGAAACGCATACGCACCACCAAATCCAGTGACTCCTGCTCAAAACCCCTATGCTCCACCCACCAATGCATACAATCCTCAAGTAGGTTATCAGCAACCTCAGTCACAAGCAGGATACAGTGCACCGGCGTATGGTCAAGTTTACGGAGCTCCTCCACCCAATTCGTTTGGTGGTCCACCACGAAATACCACTCCATCATCTACAGCACCACCACCACCAAAAGCAAAGGAGTGGGTCAACTGGAACGACACCCCAATGGTATCCAAACCAACACCAGCCAAGCGGAGCACTCCTGTTCCCGTTGGGAACTCGCCATTTGCTCCACAACAGCAAAATACTGCTATACCTCCGCCGCCATTCTCTTCGCGAACAACTGCTACTCCACCCCCACCACCCAAAGGACCTGCTCGTATGACGTCGCCACCAATGGCTGGTTCTCAATCATTGCAGGGTCCTCCATCCAGACCATCCTCTGCTGCAAACTTGTACGCCCCATCACAAGGAAGTCAACCACCTCAACAGCAGTATCACGGTGCTCCCCCTCCAACAATTCCTCGAGGACCATCGCCATATAATCAGCCTCCAGCTGCGGCACCTCCACCAAGCAGATATGCACCATCGCCCGCACAACAACAGTATTCACAGCCACCACCCCCACAATCCCATTTGGCACCTCCTCCCCCAGCGGGTAGTAGACCCCCACCATCTGCGAACCCTTATGCGCCACAAGTAAACGCTCCTGGCCAATATGCTCCATCGCAATCTCCATACCAGAGCCAGCCACCCCCACAATCTTTCCCAGGACAAGGTCCACCTCAATCTCAAGGACCACCGCAGGGACCACCACAAGGGCCTCCTCAGGGACCTCCTCGGGGTTCCAGATCACCCACAGGACCTCCAAGAGCATCTCCAGCTCCAGCAGCTGCGCCGGCCAAGGCAAAGCACCCAGCTGGTGACCGATCTCACATTCCTGCCACAGCTCAACGCTTGGTAGAGATTTTCAGTAATGACATGCAGCGAGTTGCTTCCAAAGCACCGCCATCATTTTCTGCACAGGTTAAGGATACCCAAAAGCGACTCAATATTTTATTTGATCATCTGAACAATGAGGAATTGGTGAAACCAGATACCATTGAAAGGTTGAATGAACTTTCCGAAGCCCTTCTCTCCAAAAACTATGATGTTGCATCAAAGATACAAGTAGACATTCAACGTGAGAAGACCGAAGAGTGCGGAAACTGGATGGTAAGTCACTGAATCGAATGCGTTTATACCCTGCTAATGAATTATTCTAGGTTGGTGTTAAGCGATTAGTTAGCATGAGCAAGGTTACTCCATAGGTTGTTGAAAATGATGGTGTTAGGTCAGGACGAGCCGAAGGCTATCATGGCACATGTATGAACAGGCTCGGGGTTTGTAGAAAAGAAAGAAAGATTCTAAGCGAGTCTCTTATTCGTATACTTTTTTACCATTGTGCAAGTGACTTGATTTATAGTAAGGAGTAATCTTCATGCATGCATGAATGTGTGTTTGACCAACACTAAGAACTGATTCGTGTATAAATAATTCTTCCAGCAAGAGGTATGTGTAGGTGCTAGTTAATGAATGATGTAAGATTATACGATATTCGTTGAGGGTAGGTGAACCACCAACCCAGGTTCGCTCAGAGTGCTGGTATCGACTGGTAACAGCGTTGATTGTCTAAGGGTATGCGATTCATTTTCATTTTTTTGGATTGGAATGACTGGATGGATGATGGTTGTTGTGGGTAAAGCTGATAGAGAAGGGTTCTTCTTTTCCCTTTTTGTGGTTCATTGACTGGATGGGAGGTGGTGGGCGTAAGCGAGACGGTGGGGATGTGGGAGTTGTATATCGCGATAGATGAGTGGTGGAGAATTATTTCGTACTACGGTAGTGTAGAACAGCGTGTTAAATTCGAGTACTTGATTAGAGTAGAGCACCTGCTGTACTTAACTTAAGTAGTGAAAATTGCCTACTCCAACCAGCCAAGTACTCGATTAATTGATTCCTTTTTTGGTAGTATAGAGCAAGTCAGCCCTAGCCCCTTGCGACACTCTGGTTGGTCGGTTAAGGGGCCTAGATTTAGCCGAGTTTTTTTGTAAGTCGAATAGCTTTTTGATTTGATAGTAGAAGCTAGTCTATAATTAGTTGGTATCTGTTCTTAGGTATTATAGCTGGATGCTATACGATTGTAGAGGGTTTAGAAGAGTGGTATCTTTAAGTAAAATGCTGATTAAATAGTTAATTATCCTACTTGAAATAACTTGATTGCCTTCTGCTTATCCTCGAACTACTCTACTTGATTACTACTTAAGTCTAATCAAGTAGCTAGTTAAGCTTTTAACACGCTGGTGTAAAAGGAGTATGTTTTATTATTTAGGAAATTGGGGGTTCTCGGCTAACAAAACAATCGAGTTTTAACCGAAATCCCTTGGTTGATTAAAGCAATTGTCCTGAAATGTTTCAGATATTTGATTAATTGGAAACGAGCTTACAAATAGGAGTCTCTGTCAGTTTTATTGTCTATTGGGAGTGTGCTTTATTTGGTGAGCTGTAATACCAAGCTCTAATGGACAAAATCACTTTGAACTTCACAGATAGTTTTTGAGTTGACTTGTGGCTCTGTCATGTGAAGAAAGGCATGGTGAGTATCTGGAGTCGGAGTGCCTTCGCTTCCTCGATTGTTGCATACAATGAAAGCCTCCCTCTCCTAGAACATTTCAAGAGAATATATATCACAAGTTGCTGTAACCTCGGTTTCGATGTGTAATACAGTATGCTGGATCCGAGAAGAGGAACGAGACAACCCTATTCATCAAATCTTCTCTATCGTCTTCTTTCTGTTGAGCTTCACTCGCTGCTTAACAGTGGTATGGTAGTGGTAGGGTAACTCTTGACGACTACGTGACCCAGCGCCTCCTCGCCTCCAGCTAGCAAGGCCGAGTACCTAGGAGTTTACGGGGGTGAAGACCGATTCTTGTCCAATCACTAAGCCACAGGACATGGGATTGTTGTTGGCGCTAGTGGCATTTGCGCAAGCAAGGGCAGGCTGATAAATTATCAGGCGAAAAGCTCTTCAACCTAAGAAGCGACAAGGCCTCTTGATCTTCTTTCCAGAACACCACAACCGCCCCTCAAAGTCTTTACACGTCAAAGTACAATGTCTCACTACACCTCTTTTGGCGTACCATTCTCTGGCGGACAAGGACCTTCACGCGGAGGTAGACGCGGTGGCTTGGCTTTTAGATCTGGCCGAGTACAGAATGGCAGTCGTGCGGAGAGAATCCCCAAAGTGGCCGTGAAGTGGGACATCGAGCTATCCGCAGCTACCACTGCACCTGCTGCTGGCGAGTCATACATGGAGTAAGACTTCCTTCTGTATCAGATGTAACTCTGAAGTGCTGACCGTGAATAGCAAATTGGGTACGGAGATGGTTGATATTTATGTTGGCCCTGAGAAGAAGCTGTTCCGCATCCACAAGAAGCCGCTCTGCGAGCGCATCCCGCACTTCAAGCGAACCTTTGAGGGCGAGTTCAAGGAGGCAGATGAAGGTGTTTCTATCCTAGAGGACGTCAACGCTGATGCTTTTGATGTAAGCCCCATACCCCTTCGCTACTACTTTGGGTGCTGTCGGTCCTAACTGCTTTCTACGTAGAAATTGATTGACATGGTCGTCTACCATGGAAACATCAAGAGTCTTGGTGCAGAGTCCGCAATGGCTTATGATCCTGTTGAGCTATACGTCCTTGCCGATCGCTATCTTGTTCCAAAAGTGTGCGACCGAATCATGGACCGACTTATTGAGTGAGAACACCCCTTATTTGCGTCGCTTTTCGTGAATGATACTAGGATATCATCCTCTCTTTGTCTTCTCGCTTCTTACAGCTCTCCCAAATTGTTAAATCTAATTCACAGAACACAAGGCTAACTCCTCCTTTTACTAGACGTCACCAAAGATGCAAGGAGTTGCCATCCGTCGAATTCGCTAAATCTGTCTACACAAAGACTCCACACGGTTGCAAATTGCGGGAATACTGTCTGCTTGCCATGAAATTCGTCTACTGCCCCAAAGCCAAACTCGCAGGATATGAAGCAAGTTGGCCCATCGAGGCGCTCCGTGAAGTTCAAGAAACCATCCTTGATTTCCACGACGACTTTACTCGCATCGCTCGCGAAGATCCCCAGGACCCTCGATACATTGATAACAACAGCAAATGCAGATACCACTTGCATGAAGGAGGATTGCTTTGTTCGGAAAATAAAAGTCGTCATGCTATGAGAGCTGGAAAGAACGCCGAGAAGGCACAGAAGAGACGAGCCAGCGATGGTAATGCCTCTGCCGCTGGGGGCTGGGGTGATGATAATAGTTCTGCAGCAGCCACTGGCGGTGGATGGTGATTCTAGTCACCATACACTTCATCTAGGTAGCGAATGCATTGTAGCAGAGTACATCTATGGAATTGAAATCTTTCAAGTTAAATTTTAATTGTAATGTTTCAGACTGCTCCCCTTTGGCAGTCGCTTGATTTTATTTCTAGTAGACTGTATTCTAATACAATTATAGCGACAGGAAAAAAGCCTCCTAGTACTATTGTATGAAGGGGAACGAAAAAGGAAGAGGGATAGTTGAACGATGAATAGAAGGTATTGCAAATTGGTAGATAGGTACTTTATGATTAGTTTGTACAGTACATGTACATAAAATACGTAGGAAGAGACTTGATTTACTAAAGCAAATAAATGAATGGAGGGTTGCATCATAAAATACTAGGCATCATAACTTTCTTTATGTCAAAGACCCTTGATTATAATAATTACTATAATACTTTAAAACAATGAGAATTCTTGTCAGCACGTGATTAGCTACTAGGATATTTGCTTTGCCAGAATGAATGAAGGTTGTATTATGACAAACTAGCATTCATGACTATAGTTACTCACTTGAACTTTGTAATTATACCTGTGTTATTTGAGTAATTAACTGTTTTGTGAATAAGTTATATAACTCTTTTGAATAATTAAGCTTCTTCTCTGAGCTTACGCGAAATAACAACATCTGGAAAGTACAAATTAATAATTCTATCCCTTGTGTACCAGTATGTTTTTCTTATTATTTGTGTTCATCTAAACAATATAATCCAGGAAAAGTCAGAAGATTTGCTCATTCACTGATTGTAAACAATCACAATCATTGTCGGATAATTAAGCGAGCCTGTAACGCCGACCACCGACCAGCCACCGATATCTTTTATCCCAACTGACTCCACCTATCACCTCTTCAGCCTAACCACACCACCATAAACACCACCACAGAATTTCGCGCAATGGATAACTCTCTCAAAGCATTCATGGCATACTTCTGGATCGCCTTTGAGCATCCTTTCTCGCCTTGGTTCTGTCTCTGGTTTATGCTTACGGTCGCTGTCTCCGATCTCTGGAAGAAGAGAAAAGAAGGTAAGTCAAGACTTGTTTATTTGGCCAATTCGCGTCTTCCGATCTTCATCATTCCAGGTCGGATATGAAGATCTACTCCTATCCTCTCTATTCAAGCCCATATGAATTGAGGCTAATACGCGCTGCTAGCGAAAGCTCGAACTGCTACCCCCTGGTTCCCTCCACACCTCGTCCTCGCCCGACAGATTTACAATAACGTCGTGGTATTGCAAATTAAGCACCTCCAGGAACTCTCCGAATCGAACCCCCAGCTAGACCTGGGCGCAGAGATGGAAGAAGCGCGATATTTACACAATGCAGCGTTGATTAAGTGGGCAACCGAGGCCCTTAGGAGGGCACTGGCAATCAAGGACCAGAATGACGCTTGCAAGATATTGGCCGCACAGGGAAGCATTGGCGAGGAAATGGCGAGGTGGGTGGCGAATGCGGAGAAAGTCTGTGAGGAGGAATTGAAAAAGGTGTCGAAACTGGTTTGTCTTCCTCTTTTCTTGGCTCTGTCCTGAGATTCTATCGCTCAAATCTGGACAAATGGTTTCTGTGAATACTGAAGCTACGCGAATTGAGCTAATGAGAAGTGTAGGCAAGGGCTACTACCTCTGATGAATTTGCCGATAGAATCATGTCTTGCGCCTACAATATTATGGATAGAGAGGACCTCGACAAGAAACTCGCAGCAATCGAAGAGAAGCGAGAAGAAGAGAAGGCGTGGTGGGAGGCGAGGAGACAATGTATCTTGAGCGAGCTGGTTAAGGAGCTTGGAGAGGAAGACCTGGGAATGCCCACACAAAGGGGCTCAGGCAATAATCGACAAGAAGGGAACGGGGAGAGCTCGAAAAATGGAAAGATAAAGGGGGGCAAGGGGAAGGCAAAGGGCAAGAAGTAATTACGGGTGATGATGGGTTGATATATTGATGGATATACTCGTGATCTCGAGTGGTGGTTTTCTTTTTCGCCTACATCAGTTGGGTTCATTTGGGCGTGTTTCTTATGCAATTGCTACTCTGCTCGCATCTCGGTGGCGTTAGCCATTTAAGAATATACTAGAGCTAGAGGGGAAAAATGGATGAAGTTTATGTTGAGAAGACTGACGGAAATCGCAATGAACGTTACAAGTGGCCTTAACAAACCTCTATCGCTCCATGTCACTCAACCCTCTCGTTTAGCAGAGGAGTCTCACAAGCATGTTCATGCTTGCAGGAGATGTCTCTATTTTTAACTGCCGTAAAGGATCTTGTCCCTTTTGATGACGTTGGTTGACTAGTGCCTGCTTTCTAGGCGGATTCGGGAATCTGCTATCTAAAGGGGTAGATGTGTTGTATTAGACTTCTTTACTTTCAAGTCAAGACTTTACCTACCACAGATAATCCATTTTAACTGTGAAGGTCTTCTGTTAAAGAAGTAAGGGAATCAAAAAATATACCTCATAGCTCTTTTGGAATTTCCTTATCCTTCCAGTACCAGCAAGCTGCTCTCTCGTATGTCGAAACCAAAAATGTGATAAGTCAACAATCTTTCCGTTTGCTTGCAAGTGTAAATTGAAAGGTTTTTGGCGGTTGGTATGCTGTTAGACGCTAAGCCTTATAGTAACTCAACTACAAGGTTCGGCATTTGTAATTCCATTCTATTCCAAGACCCCTCTATGGAATATTCCGTTCCAAATAGTATAAGTGTTGGTATATTCCATTCCAAAGGGTGGAATATTTGGAATTCCAGTTGGAATTACTCACGTGACCGGCAAAAAGTAGTTCCGGTCCGTGCAACCAATAGGAAGCCTAGCCTTAGCACCATTATCTATACTATCAACACTACAACACTACAACAATAATATCACAATGTCGCCCCTACACATCTTACTAGGACGCGCAAAAGAGCCTTAAATACACGTATTTGCGCCTCCTGCGTCACACGTACTCCTAGACTGACGGTACAGGCAGTACAAATACTATAACCACTCGTATTCACCTTAGTTATATGTAGGAGACGACGATAGTTGATTAGGCGTAGGTAAAAATCACAATTTCAGTGCTCACTTTATAACAAATAGAGCTCTCTTATTAGTTGAAAAGTGATATATATATATCCTTTGGAATTCCAAATTCCAAAGCCTTATCGTTTGGAATATTCCATTCCAAATTAAAGAGCCTTTGGAATGTTCCACCTTGGAATGGAATCTTGGAATCCGTGGAATCGTATTCCAAATGCCGAACCTTGCTCAACTATCGCTATGTACGGTGGCCCATTCGTAAGAGACTTGGTTATAACTCCGTACAAATGTGAGCTACAACAATATTAACCTGAAAGCCTCGCAAGACTCAATAGTTATACGAGTGATCTGGGCTAAATCAAATTGCTATATCTTTACTGGCCTAAGTAACCTAAAACAAGAAATTTCCCTATTTCAGGGGTTCTAGTAGAATAGACCTAATTAAGATGTGTACAGGGTAATGAACAGGTATTCTACAGTTGGCTCAATAACTATTGAATCGAAAACCACAAAAGCCACTTGATATAGCAGGAAAAGCTAGAGAATAGAGGCGGTCTGTTGAATCTAGTCTAAGTTGTCATATATGTATACATATTACAAGTCCTATACTACAATTTTACCATCTCACACACCCTTTTTTATAACCTCTTACGTATTTTGCACTTGCTGCCTATATACTTGTACTTTAGCGAGCGCTATGTATCCCCTTGCCGCCGTGCCTACTTACAAGTGACCCCCTATCCCCTCCTAGCTGCCGTATCTCGTGAACGGTTTGGGGGCTCTTTCAAGTGAATCAAGAACGTGCGCGGCTTTCTTTTGTAAATCTTTGGTGTTTAGAGATTCAAAGTGCCGAATCCTTATCAAAGGATACCTGGAACTGTCCAGGAGATAGTCGCTGATAAAGTCCCATGAAGGAAAGGGAAGAGAAGTTAGAAGTGGGAGTAAGGACAGGTAATTAGGTAGTAAATAGTTGTTAGCGTAACATGTGCACCCTAGCCTCTTTAGGAAGGTATTATTAGTAGGCTGGAAATAAGCGAGACGCATAACTGTGAGATATTTTATCCGCTTCTGGTTCACTCTTTCCCTTTCTCCTGAACAACATGCTCGAGCGCCAACCATACATGACAGTAAGGATGTAGCAGTGAGATCGTAGGTTGTAAGAGTAGCGAATGTACAGATGAGAATTTAAGATCTAGTCTCAAATGGGTGGGCGTGTGGGTGTATGGGGGTTACAGGAGTAGTAGTAGTAGCAGCAGCAGTAGTAGCAAGTATAAGCATTCTGCGATTTGTTATTTGATCGTTATTGATTCAACAGTAATCATGGAATGCCGTGCTAGGACTCTTGCTTACTTACATGCCGAAAGATTGCCACTTCAAACTTTCGACTCCCTCCAAAACCCAGGTAACAAAAACGTTTATGTATAGGATACGTACATTGCTTCCAAACCTTTCTCCATGGCTACCCTAATTGCAAAACCTACACGCCTTCTTCAAACCCAACAAATATACGCCTTGCCGACGCCCACATTTGTAGAGACCTTCACGTTCTCCGAAAATATTCACATATATATCCTCTGTTATGTAACAGACTGTCACATACGACCATAGACTGAGGAGAATTGGGCGTCCCGTCCGCTCTGCCATACACAAGCCTCAGATCGGCAGATTAGTAGTTGGGTGGGTGACCACCAGCGAATACCTGCTGTTGTATGTTTCTCTTTTTATTTTTTTGGCTCTTACTTTTTTTTCTACTGGGGATGCCAAGGGTAGGTTATTCGATGGGCAGTGAATGGATTTTGTGTTCTTTGTTTTTGCACTGGGTGAATTTTGGGGGTCCTCTCCGGCGCTCTCCTCACAATACTCGCTTCTGGACCCTGGAAACTTCTACATGCTCAACCTCCAGACCTCCTCTCCAATCCCCTTACACTTCGCGACCTTACCTGGTGTACCGCGCTTACAGCAGTCTCAACCATCGCACCAGATACATACGCCATATATCGTTTCGCTAAGAGACGGAGAAGAAGAAATGCGATGACTTGAGACATTATACCGATACAAGAAACAGAGATGATGATCGGGATAGTCAGTCTACCCCATAACCCATATCTTTTGATAAGTGCGAATTCAATTGGTAGTTGTATCCTGCGCTTCGATGGAAAAGACCCGTGTATTTGAGTGCGCGTTCTCAGATCTCGTCCTTGGGTTGGGAAGCGAGCCTAGTGTGCCACTTGGTGTCAATGAGCTCAAAATCTTGGGGAAATATTTGTACTTTACGAATTCGGCTCTTGGTACCTTTTCACATGTTGAATAGATAAGAGGGAGATCGAACAGGGCAGTTTGAAAAGATTGCGAGACCAAAGGGGGATGCGAGGCTATTGTGCGCTTGATGGAGAGGGGCATGCGTTTGTGACGATTCATGATCGAGAGCTGAGGAAGATCACGCCGGGTGGAGAGAAAGCAATAGTTATAGGAATCGAGGAGGGGTTGAGGTTATTGGATCCTACTGCTAGTGTTTTGAAGTGGAAGGGAAGGGAGTGTTTGTTTATATGGGGGGATGAGGGTTTCTCTGGTAGTGATTGGCAGTGGAGGAGAAGTTGTTCAAATGACAGTTCAGGTGCTGTTGTATTATATGACGAGGTGTAAGGGGTAAAAGAATTCGTAACGAATCGGTAAGAGTAGGAAAGGGCTTCCTCCAGATATCTTGTTGTTTCACGTAAGATGGAAGGCAGAGTCAAAAAGTCCTAGAAGATTTGTATAACTAACATAATAGAGTTCTTTTCGACAAAAGGCGTTATCGCAACTAGTAAATTAAAGTTGAAAGAACCTTCCATAGTAATAAATTAGTTATTTTTCCACGAAATATCTAATTTTCTCTTAATCACATCATATCCTCTAATACAAGGTTAAAGCAGTAGATGCACCAGCAAACTTAAATCTTCAATTCTCCCAAAGCTTCGTAATGGTCCGATCCTCGGTGGGAAAACTCCCAAGGATATCCTCGACGCCCCTAGGGAAATCTAGAGTCTTATTGCGTATATACTGCGACGGTTTTATTACATGTGCTTATGCTATGAAAGTACAAGAAATTTAGAGATATAATATCTCAATGTTTCGATTATTGAGGTCAGGAACGTGCTCTGAAGGTTTTAAGGGTTGGTGGGAGTTCCAAAGGGGTCTTTTCGTCGAATTTCTCTTGTTTACCATATCGGATAAAATACTCGAGTAGGAGTTGTGAATTGTGAGGTGCAACTTCTGGGATTTGATCATGGGTTGGGTGATATCAAATAATGTTAGAAGCTTTTTACGGTATAGCTTGGCTCTTAGACGCAAAGATAGTCTATCAAAAATGATGTTGGCTGTGCAGAAGAATGAATACCTAGGATACTGTATGTTCTGCGTTATGTCAAAACGGGTAATCTTCTACCCCGCCATTCGGAACCCGGATGTAATAGCCATGGCAGCCGAGGTATCCGGATAAGAGAGCCGATTTCCGACAAAGCTCCGAGCATGTAAACATGCT
Source organism: Hymenoscyphus albidus (assembly GCA_911693285.1). Classification (NCBI taxonomy): domain Eukaryota; kingdom Fungi; phylum Ascomycota; class Leotiomycetes; order Helotiales; family Helotiaceae; genus Hymenoscyphus; species Hymenoscyphus albidus. The sequence continues at coordinate 48,229 of CAJVRM010000363.1, read as the reverse complement.
CTAAAAATCCAGCGACAACAAACTCACCTCTAGAAAAAAGAGCGACAATCAACAGCACAAAAATACAAATATACCTACCAAACCCCATCTACCGACCTCGATTTTGTCGCATGTAGAAGAACCGCGCAAACCAATGGCAGAATTACAGCGAAGAATCGAATTACAATCAATAGAAGACCTCCAATACCTAGCAGCCAACATCCGACGCGGCGCAAATGAGAAGATAGACCAGGCTTTGCCTCCCATGGAAGGCGAAGGCGAGGATGCCATAAGGAAGAGGGTGGAGGAGGATGTGCATGCCGTTTGTCCCCCCTCACTTCTCGCGATAGGAATGTATTGCGAATGCGCCAGCTAATGTTGGGCGGGATAGTATATCAACCAAGTCTTCCAAGTCATATCTCCAAATATTACGATTAATGGTCTACCTCCGTCGCCGATGCTTATCCAGCAGGTTCTTTCGAATACCGTGTCTTCGAGCTCGGGAGTGATTGAGGAACATGAGCCGTTTAGTCATAGGCTCTTCTCGAAGGCGAAGGATAATGCGAGGCAGGAGGAGGATCTTATTGAGGAAATTGCTGCATTGCGGAGGAAGGTTCCGGGTGTGGTGGTGGAAAAAAATAAAAAGAGATTTAAGGAGGAAAGTGAGGCAGATGACGAGGCTCTGAGGGCAGTTGGGGAGAGGATGAAGGAGGAGAAGGAGGGTAATGTTTTGGGGGTTGGACGGTTGGAAAGACAGGAAGGTGTGGAGGCAGGTTGGGAGATGGGCATAAAGGGATTGCAGAGGACGATGAAGACTATGCCAGAGATGGTGGCGAGGAGTGAGAGAGCAAGGAAGGCTGAGGAGTACGTCAATGGGATGCATGGGAAATAGTGAGGATGTTGAAATTGGTCGTACATATCATCTCTTTTCGGAGTAGCGGTCGGGAGGTTCCATGGATGAGTTTCCAATGTTTAGGATATGGCGTTCTGGTCGCATGTTTATAGGAAGGTTTTGAGATACCATGGCGAAGAACACAGCAAGGTCGAAGAATTTGAACTTATATTGACACGCTCCGCTACCCCTCATCCCCCTCTCTTTCTCAATCATGGTTTCATGCTTGTCAATGTTGCCTTCGAGGTTTTGTGTGAGACATGGTCATTACTCTGTACACACCAACCTTACGATGATAATATCATACTTTGGAAAAGCTCTCGCAAAACCAAAACACTTACTCATTAATGGTTTTGAACATTATTGAAGTTTGCTTTTTACTCATTTTGAACAGTTAAGTGTTGGGTCTACGAGAACAACTGTGGCTACTAAGAACATTATACTATAACCCCAGGCTTTCAAGAAGTTGGTCCCTAGAAGGAAATCCTCTTGGGACTTATTTGTTGATCTTTTACTAAGTTGAAGTTGATAACTTCCATGATCATGACAATTTGATGTATATTTCAAAGTGTGATTATGGATCGGCAGGTAGGTTACTGTCATGTTTCGATACCGTCTGCCCAATATTTTCGCCTTCCTCAATCATGTCCACATTTCCCTCATATCCATCATCGTCTTCGCTACCCTTGTCTTTACTTCCCTCGCCATCTTCTTTGCCCTGTTTCTCGCCCAGTTTGGCGTTCTTATTCTTAAGCTTAGCCTCCTTCCGCTTGGGAATGACAGTTAAGAAAGCTTGTCCCCAATCACCAGTTTCCATCCATTTTAGCATGATTTCCACAACATGGTTGACAGTCAGTACAGTCCGACTCTGCATAGTCATGAACTCTCCAATCGGCAACCTTGCTGTTGGAATTCCCCGTTCTGTGGCTTTTTTGTAACAAAGTCCTTTATGTCGATTCTTGTCCACGATCCCACCGATTATGTAGCTGGTATTTGGTGACAGGCGATCCAAGGTGTGAGGCGAATCTGAACTCAAGTAAACAATTGAAGGCTGATCTTGCTCTTCGACTTTATCTGCGACTTTGGCTGGGAGATCCGATTCAACGTTTTCATCATCCTTTGGCAGCAGGGCTCCAGCTAGCTCTCCACCGCCAGGTCCTCTCATCACGCCATCTAATTCACTGGCAGCTTCGACAAAGTTCTTTTCCAAGAACCTAACACCCTTCCAGCTCAGATGAGTATTCGCAAGCACGGTTTCAAACCTAGTCTGCAAAGCCCCACCGAAAGAGCTAATAACAAGATGGGACTTGAACAAGGCCTTCCTATTATCTGAATGGCATCTCGTGATCTGAGCACCCATAGAAATGATTTCACCCTCCGTCATAAGATCATTGAAATCGCAATCCAAAATGATTGTAATTGGGAGTTGGATAGGGTTTCCCTTCTGCTGTACTTGAGCTGGTTGCAGAGCTTCAATCTCTCCACTTTCAATTTTGGCTTTCAGTTCGGCCTTTGCTTGTTGCTTCTTGACTTGCTTCTCTTTATGTTTTTCTCGACGCTTGACTTTGCGGTATTCTTTGGCGGCTTCCCATTTTTCTTTTTTGGCTATTTTCTTACGTTGGCTTTTGGATAATTGTGATTGGTCCCCATTTTGGACGGTGGCGGATCCATCGTTGTGTTCAGCTTCGTCCTCATGCTCCTCAGATGCGTCGTCTTGGTGGGGTGATGACTCTTCGGGGACTGCAGTTATTTGTGGGTGCGAATTGGCTGTAGACGATTCCGTAATTGATATTGGGTCAGTAATGTCTTCAGCTGAACTGAGTTTCCGGATTTTGGATGGGCGCTCATCGATGTCCTCCATTTTGCGCGACAGTCGGAAAGTTGTGGAGATTTTGTGAATATCAATTCCAAACCTCGTGACGTCGAACTTTTGGAAGGATTTCAACATGCAATGGTGGGCCATCGGCCTTCGTGGATCCGATGCCGGTGACGGGGCCGACATGATGCCCCCGGCCAGCCGGGACTTTACGCCCACGTGACTATCATGCATCACGTCGCGTCGGGTGCGCGTATCCCAGCTAGAACCTGAGCGCGAGGCTAAAGTGGTTTTTTAGAGGACTCCATTTGAAGGTCCTACACATTGACCTGCCTCGTAGGAATACTTTGCACGATTCCATATTCTGTAAAAATGTCCTCGCGACCGGAATTGAAGGTAATTTTTCCAAGATCTGATTTCTTCAACGCCACCCTAACACTAACACTCTACAGGTTGACGATGAAGGCGGATTCATCAAGTTCTTCAAATCCCTATCTCCAAAAGACAATGATACCATAAGAGTGTTTGACCGGGGAGATTGGTATACGGCCCATGACGAAGACGCATCTTTCATTGCCAAAACCGTGGGTATCGAAATTACTTTTACCAATTCGTATCTAACTGAAAGCAGGTATACAAAACTACTTCCGTTCTACGACAACTCGGCAGAAATGACTCCTCTGGCCTACCATCGGTTACCATGTCCATTACAGTCTTCCGAAACTTCCTACGAGAAGCCCTATTTCGATTAGGCAAACGAATCGAGGTTTGGGAGAGTAGCGGACGCATGAACTGGAAGGTTACAAAACAGGCTTCGCCCGGAAATTTACAAGATATCGAGGAGGAATTGGGAGGCCAATTTGATGGCGCCCCAATTATACTCGCCGTGAAGGTTAGTGCGAAGGCTTCGGAGGCCAGAAATGTTGGGGTTTGCTTTGCAGATGCGAGCGTTCGGGAACTGGGGGTTTCGGAATTCCTGGACAACGATCTATACTCGAATTTTGAATCCCTCCTTATTCAATTGGGTGTCAAGGAATGTTTGATACAAGTCGATAAGACGGATAAAGATGTGGAATTGGCCAAACTAAAGACAATCATCGATTCCTGTGGTATCGCCATCTCAGAACGAGCTTCAACCGACTTTGGCATCAGGGATATCGATCAGGATTTGGCAAGACTTTTGAAGGACGATAAAGCTGCGGGAACTCTGCCTCAGACATATTTGAAGCTAGCAATGGGTTCGGCTGCGGCTCTGATTAAATATCTGGGCGTTTTGCACGATAACACAAATTTCGGACAGTACCAACTTTATCAACACGACCTTTCGCAGTTCATGAAGCTAGATGCATCGGCTCTCAAAGCGCTAAATCTCATGCCTGGACCACGAGATGGAGCCAAGAATATGTCGCTTTATGGGCTTCTCAATCACTGCAAGACGCCCATTGGTAGTCGATTGATGTCGCAGTGGTTGAAGCAGCCTTTAATGAGCAAGAAAGAAATTGAAAAGAGACAACAACTGGTGGAAGCTTTTGTGGAGGATACTGAGTTGAGACAAACCATGCAGGAGGAGCATCTACGATCAATACCCGATTTGTATAGACTGGCCAAGCGGTTTCAGAAGAAAATGGCAAACTTGGAGGATGTTGTAAAAGCGTATCAGGTTGTCATCAGACTGCCGGGTTTTATTGGTACGCTTGAGGGAGTGATTGATGAGCAATACCAAGAACCATTGGATGAGGCGTATACCATCAAAATCAGGGAACACTCGGACAGTCTCGCAAAGTTGGTAGAAATGGTTGAGACAACAGTGGATCTTGCTGCTATGGATAACCACGAATATATCATCAAACCTGAATTTGATGACAGCTTACGAACCATCCGAAAGAAGCTTGACCAGTTGAAGCATGACATGGACCAAGAACACAGAAGTGTAGGAAAAGATCTGGATCAGGAAGTAGAGAAGAAGCTTTTCCTCGAAAACCATAAAACACACGGCTGGTGCTTCCGTCTCACGAGAACAGAAGCTGGGTGTATCCGAAACAAGGGCAAATACTCAGAAGTATCAACGCAGAAAAATGGCGTATTCTTCACGACAAGCAAGCTTCAGAGCTACCGAAGAGAATTTGATCAATTGTCGGAAAACTACAACCGTACGCAGAGTAGCCTGGTCAACGAAGTCGTCGGCGTCGCTGCTTCTTATTGCCCGGTGATTGAACAATTGGCTGGTGTCCTTGCTCACATGGATGTTATTGTGAGCTTTGCACATTGCTCTGTTCATGCTCCTACATCATATGTGAGGCCAAAGATTCATCCTCGAGGCAAAGGAAACACGATTTTGAAGGAGGCCAGACATCCTTGTATGGAGATGCAAGACGATATTCAATTCATCACCAATGATGTTACTCTCGAAAGAGGCTCCTCTGAGTTCTTGATTATTACAGGTATGTTCAGTGCCATTGAATCAATCGAGTATGCCAATAGCTAACATATGTCTAGGACCGAACATGGGAGGTAAGAGCACTTACATCCGACAAATAGGAGTAATTGCTCTCATGGCACAAATCGGCTGCTTTGTACCATGTTCCGAAGCTGAACTTACAATCTACGACTGTATACTCGCCCGAGTCGGGGCCAGCGACTCCCAACTCAAAGGTGTCTCCACATTCATGGCCGAAATGCTCGAAACTGCCAACATTCTCAAATCCGCAACCTCAGAATCTCTCATCATCATCGACGAGCTGGGTCGTGGAACTAGCACATACGATGGTTTCGGCCTCGCATGGGCAATTTCAGAACATATTATCAAGGAAATTGGCTGCCAATCCATGTTCGCAACTCATTTCCACGAACTCACCGCGTTGGTAGACCAATACCCTCAAGTAAAGAATTTGCACGTCGTAGCTCATATTGACGATAACGGCAAAGCGAAGCGAGAGGTTACTTTACTGTATAAAGTTGAAGATGGAATTTGTGATCAGAGTTTCGGTATCCATGTTGCGGAACTCGTGAGGTTCCCTGAGAAGGTAGTTAACATGGCGAAGAGGAAGGCAGATGAGCTGGAAGATTTCACTAGTAAACATGAAGGGCAGGCCGTCAAGTATGAGAAGGAGGATGTTGAGCAGGGCAGTGCTTTGTTGAAGGATGTACTTGTCAAGTGGAATCAAGAGTGCGAGGGCAAGGAGTTGAGCAAAGAGCAGAAAGTCGGTTTGATGAAGGAGTTGGTCAAGGGGAATGAGAAGTTGTTGGCTAATCCTTTCTTTCAAAGTATTAAGGCTTTGTAAGATCGTTTGGGCTGGAACGGATTAGTGTGTTGGCGTTTTGGTGGGGTGGCTATGGTTGGGGTTTTATTGGGGAATGGGATATGGGACATGGCTGGTGCTGCGTGTTATGTACAAAATGGAGCAATATGAGAGCTAGCAACTTTTACATATATAATTGAGTCTGTATGACGAACCACCATTGTATGTGGGCATTCGTGATTATCTTCTGGAGCCATTTTACTTGTTAATATCCAGGGAGTTCTAAATATAATATCCTAACCCTTGCAAAGCATCAAAAAGTCTCCTCAAGTACTGTAGCTATTTGAACCCTCTAGAATATTCTCATATATTCTTGAAGCTTACGTGAAACAAGTAGATCTAAAGAGTAAAAGTCTTTCCACTGTTACACAGCTATGCATTTCCATACCCAGACCCGATTTTCCCACTTATCTTAACATGTGTATTTCGCATCTCTTTGAATATTTCTCGGAGAAATGTTGTGAAGAGGTAAGCTGGATATACGGTGCTATATATATTAGTGCTTTGACAATTTCAAATTTTGCTCGTAGACTGCAGCTTCTGCAATTCCGTGATAAGAGGATATCCGGGACATCACTCTGTGAAATCTGTTCCATTTTAAACCTGCGGATGGAAATAAGCGAATGTGGAGACCAAAGAGAAAAGCAATGATACAATCCACATTCTAGTTTTGGGTTGCAATACTCTGCCGCTTGGACTGCGCTCAAATTCCACTTCAAAGGCTCATAAGAACACCTCAAAAAACAGAATCCAACAAATCATCTCTATCTCTTCTCAAACTCGCAGCACCACTTCCGCTACATCCAATCGCCCCATCCAAACTTTCAAACATCCCCTCCGTCTCAATATTCTGTCCAAATCCATCACTGTTGTTATGAATAACCAGGCGTGCTCCACGGGCCTCTGGAAACTTCCCAACCTCATACACCCCTCCCGGTCCTCTGAATAAATCATCTTTCCTGAGAACCCGGACATGAGTTTGCCTTCTCAAAGCCATCTTGACGAGTGGGATGATCTCCGGATCTGCGAAATCGCTAAAAGCAAAGATCCGCATATTTGTGAAGATGTTTTGATCAGAGAGAGTCTTAAGAGCGAGGACCATGAGACGGTTTAAGAGAGGTGCACCGATTTCTTTGGTGAAGATGGCGGCTGGGTTGTAGGTATATACATATCCTCTCCCACATAACGCTTCCAGTGCTGAGAACTCGTTGAGGGCTTGTTGGATGGCGGTATTGAGTAATAACTCTAGAGAAACGACTTGATCGTATGTCTCTGTAAACTTTCCTCTGACATCCTTGATGAGCTCCGGTGCATGTTTTTCTGAGGAGATGAGGTATTCCAAAAACGAGATAATTTCATCCATGCTCATCGGTTTAACTTCCCTCCTCGCTGGTAGCCTCCTATCCTTCAAAAGATGATAAACAAGATGTCTCCTCAACCCCTCATCATATACCCACCTCCTCCCCTCATCCTGCTTCTCCTCCATCCCCAAAACACCCCACCCACCCCCAACTTCCACTCCTCTCACCTCCTCCCTCCCCAACCTACAAACNCATCCTGCTTCTCCTCCATCCCCAAAACACCCCACGCACCCCCAACTTCCACTCCTCTCACCTCCTCCCTCCCCAACCTACAAACCCTCATCATCACATCCACATACTCAAAATCCATATGCACAGCCGCACTCAAAACCACCTCTCTAACCAGCACTTTTCCCTGACTATTCCTCCCAAACCGCACAATCTCATGACGTCCCTTATAAAAATGATCCCCAACCATCTCACAATTAGAAACAACAGGCGTGAGAAAGGTATGGAATGCACCCTCCATGTTAGTTATCCGATCCCAGTTCTCTCTTCGTTTGTGAGCCTCGAATTTTACTGCTAATGCGCTGTTCTTTTTCTTGCGTATTAAGTGGGCGACTAAAGGTTTTGGGATGAAAGGGGAGTGAGAGATTAGACGGGGAGGGACGAGAGAGGGGTTTTGGAGGTAGAAGGCTCTTGGGTCGGAATTGGGGGGGATTGGTGAGGGGTGGAGGGTGTCTGAACCATTTTGGATGGCTGATGGGAGGTATGGTGGTGGGGGCTTGAGTTTTAGAGATAGAGACATTCTCTGTTTTCTGTTATTGATTTACGGAGAGAAGACTGTAGTCTGTTTTGGCTTTTTGATGGAGTTGGGAGGATGAAATCAGAACGTCGTGGCCTGGAGCGGCCGATTATGCCAAGGTTATTGTGCCTGGGTGCAAGGTGCGTGACAGCAGCGTATTACGCTGTAGATGTTATCATTGGATGATCATGAGAACAATATCTGCTGTGGAGAGTAACACATTGTATAAACTTTAGTTAAGTGCCCTATTGCTGTTGGTGGGTGAAATATAAAGAAGGAAGTGGTGATTGTGTAATTATACGTTGGGTTCGTAGTTTCATTATTGTAATACTCGGACTACTTTGAATATAGAGAAAAACTTGGATAAAGACTTATTAGTTTGGTAGAGCAACGAGATGTTTCGATTACCAGTCTTTTCTTCCAATATTCATGTAGAAATAGAGGAGAAGCTCATACAGTTTCTAAATTATACTTTTCGTGAACAAAGTATTTTGGTTGTTTACAGTCACGGCCGTGTAAAAGAAAAAATGCCGAAGGCTTGTTGTAATACTGACCCAATAGTGACTGGAATTTGACTATCAGGGTTGAGAGAATAAGGGAAGTAGCTCAAAATCTGTTATGTATCACTGTTTCTATCCTTTCATACCCTCTTCCAAAGACTTGACAAGGTTTTTACTCACAGCCATTTCAGAAAAACTAACCCGATCAGTCCACCAATCCAACCAGCTTTCCACCCTTGCACCTTCCTCTGGATCCAACAATCCAGGGCTCACATCAATCACACTCGGTCTCCAATCGCAATGCCAAAATACCGTGGCGCCACACACCTTACAAAACTCCCTCATGACTCCTTCAGAGCTTCCATACCGCTTCAAGGTTCCAAAATCAAAGTCTAGAGGGGTCCCATCTTCCTTGAAAATATTGCACTTTGGCACAAACGCCCAAGGCTGTATCTCGAAGCCGGAATTTTCACGACAAGATGTACAAGTACATAACCCGGCGAGATATTTTGTATCATTGCTGCGCAAGAACCACGGGTCCTTCTCTGGGTTCGCATTGGAGCCCGAGTGAAATGGTACTATCAAATCTGAGTATGGGGATTCTGCCTTCTTTGAGTTATCGTTTGGTCGTGTGATGTAGAATTTCACACCACCGCAGTAGCATCGTGCTTGTAACTTTTCATCCTGTTCTTTGGTTCGTTCTCGTGGAGGAAGTGTTTGGAGAGCACCTTCCGCAATCAGTTCTTTCCCATCCCCATCGTTGAATAAACATCTTGGCAAAGCTCTTTTTGTACCGTTTTGATCTTCAATATCCTTCAGCCATACGGATATCCCGCCATCCAATGTTCCCTCAATCCACTTGGTGCCTGTCCAATTGACTATTCCTTCTGTTTTGTCCCATATCCCGGTAGACATATGCCAGCTATTGCCGTCATGTCCATTATATGAAAACAAAACGTGGGAGCCACAAGTCGAACAGAAGTATCTAGTAAAGCTCGGCTTTGGGGTGAAACTGATGAGGTTATACTCTGCGGGGTCGAGAGTATGATCTGAGGGTAACCTAATGTATGAGATACCGCAAGAACCAGTTTCTTGCCGGCACATTGTACATAGACATAAAGCTCGACTTTTGGGGAGACTCGAATTGGGGAACTCGATTGCATATGTGAAGGCTTTGCAAGCGCAAGTTGCGTTGACAGTTGTAGTTGCCATAGTGGGGTACTTGCGAGAAGTTTGGTTGAGAATTGTTGCTCGATTCGTGAAGCTAGTTTGGGGGTTGTCGGATAAGGTAATCTGGTAATCTCGAGTTCGAAAAAGGAAAGAAAACGATCCCTACCTCTCTGAATACTGTTCTAATCTTTCGTATCTATTCACGTCTCTTCCTTGGTCTCGTATCCAGTGACGTCACACAATCTGATAAGGAGGTTGTTTGGTAAGCCAGTATTCGAGTATGGTGCATACTTCCCCCTTTAGTAGACACTTGAGGGGCGTATGGCTCCTTTTGGTACATGCTGGATAGTTTCAGTATCATATCAAGAGAAAATTTTGTTACAAAGAGGAAAGTTTTGATGTCCCAAATTCAATTGCTGCTTGCCGGTACCGGGTGTCCAATCCTGAGGGACCAGCATCCGAGACCCACAAGATTCCGCACTCAACACCATCACAATACAAGCACCAAATCCACCGGTATCGCATGCTTTTGTTGTATAAGCGACCCTTACCTCGGGTAAAAGTACATTGTCTTTTTTACAATCCCACACGGACTCCGCTACATGGGCCCAGTGGAACCTTCTCCACGAAACTTTCCCTATGCTCAGCATGATAATGATGATTTTGAGGCCATAACTCGGTATTTGACAATTTTTTTCCTTGACCGAGTCATGGATTTCCACAATTCGCGCAATGAAAAAAATCTATTTTATTACCGGAGCCCGTTCCTCAGCCTTATGTGTATATACCTGCCGCCGCTCCGTTAATGGCGTTGAAAAGGAGATCATACGTTGGCTCGCTTAAGTGTCCGAATTATCACCGCCCTGCCAAGTCTTCAGAATAGCTTCTGTATGGATGGACAGGTGGTTTTGGTGGGTTTTATGAAGAGATGTGGTAGGATACTGTCCATGTCATCTGCTTAATTAGAGCCGCTGGGTCAATCTAGTACTTGTTTCCACATGTATTGGATTATTCTCAAATTGTATTTATAGAGGTCTCCCCGTTCTTTCATCCGTGCCTTCTTTCACTTGTCACTCATACCTTAGTCTCTCCCCTCGCTTTCGGTACTGTACTCATATTTAGCTCACTTTGTTCCACACTAAAATCTCTATCATACAAAAACTCCTCCAGAATCAAATAGCATGACGGAAACTGCTCAACCGCCACGGGAATATGCATCTATTGCATCCCCCATACCAGCAACTCGAACGAATACCCACGACTCCAGAATCTGCCAAACAACAACACATGTTTCATATAAAGAGATACGCGATCCAGAACTCGACGTCAATCTCCTATACAGAACTCTCGACGACGGTGCCAACTTGAAGGAATACCAAGTCGAGACACCGTCCGGTGAGATTGACGGTGGCCTAGAACCAGACGGAAAGACAAATTGGAAGCTCGCCACATTCAAACCAAATGATCCAGAAAACCCCAAAAATTGGTCAAAAGCTTTTAAATGGTATTGCACCATGGTTGTGGCATTGACTTGTTTCGCGGTTGCATTCTGCTCTTCGGTTATCACAGCAGATATTGTCGGTATGGAGGAGGAGTTTAATCGATCCGAGGAGGTGGCCCTTGTTAGTATTTCGATATTCGTTGTGGGATTTGGAATAGGTATGTGAACTTATGATGAACTTGTGTTCGTTTAGAATTCAAAGTTAATGAAATCCCAGGGCCAATGGTTTTTGCTCCCCTCAGCGAAGTTCTCGGCAGACGAATCATCTACGCATCCACTCTACTTGTCGCCGTTGTATTCATCATTCCCTGTGCTTTGGCACCAAACATCCAGACTCTCCTAGTATGTAGAGCCATTGACGGAATAGCCTTTTCAGCTCCAATGACGCTTGTTGGTGGAACGCTCGCCGATATGTGGCGTACAGAAGAACGAGGAGTTCCTATGGCAGCTTTTTCAGCAGCACCCTTCATCGGGCCCGCAATTGGTCCGCTAGTTGGTGGATTTCTCTCCGATGCCCTGAGATGGAGATGGTTGTACTGGATTCAACTCATTCTCGCCGCCTTCGTTTACATCTTGATGGCTTTCACAGTCCCAGAAACCTACGCCCCAACCATTCTTGCTCGACGCGCAAAGAAGCTCCGAGAATCCACAGGTGAAAAGGAGTATGTCACAGAACAAGATATCGACATACGACCTTTCAGAGAACGCCTCGGTGTCTTCCTCATCAGACCTTTCCAGCTCCTCTTTGGCGAATTGATCGTCTTCCTCGTTTCCGTATACATGTCCGTTCTGTACGGCTTATTATACATGTTCTTCGTAGCGTTCCCAATCGTTTATCAACAAGGAAAGGGATATTCAGCAGGTATCACAGGATTGATGTTCATCCCCCTCGCACTCGGCGTCATTGCCTCAGCATGCTGCGCTCCATTCGTCAACAAGCACTATCTAAAGCTCAGCGCAAAACATAACGGCTCCCCACCCCCCGAAGTCCGACTCATTCCAATGATGGTCTCCTGTTGGTTCATTCCCATCGGTCTCTTCATCTTCGCTTGGACCTCCTATCCACATCTCTCCTGGGCGGGCCCAGCCATCGGCGGTTTCCCCGTGGGATTCGGATTCATATTCCTCTACAACTCCGCCAACAACTACCTCGTTGGTTCGTATCAGCATCAAGCTGCTTCCGCGCTAGCTGCCAAAACCTTTCTGAGAAGTTTCTGGGGTGCGGCGGTGGTGCTTTTCACGGCGCAGATGTATGCGAAAGTCGGATATCAGTGGGCTTCTAGTATTTTGGCTTTCATTTCTTTGGCCTGTTGTGCGATTCCGTTTTTGTTCTACTTTTATGGGGAAAGGATAAGAAGACATAGTAAGTTTGCGTATAGTGGGGATGATGAGGAGACTTTGAAGACCAGTGCAAGGGAGAGAGCTACAGAGGCGGATTTGGAGAGGGCAAAAAGTTATGTTAGCAATCCATGAACGGGGTTGAGTGTATAACGAGGAAAAGCGCTTGGTGAATTGTTATTTCTAGAAGATAGAATTTAGTGGATATAGAATAGGGAGCTGAATTAGAGTTTTCTTTTTGTTGTTTAGATTAGTCGTATACTCAGGCAGATAGCATCTACAAGATAAGCTAATTATAATAGACAGTTTAAATAGCTTTTCAAAATCTAACTCTTAGTTTGTTCTCACATTGATCTTGCTGTATCAGGAACGCCTTCAGTGACCTTCATTACTACATTAGCAAGTCAATCCAAAAACACCCTTGTGTACAAAAACAAACTAAAAATACAAATAACCCCTCTCATTCTTCCCATTCAAAATCACTACATCACATAACTGCCTACCTGAGTAGCAAGCGACTATCAAAATCAACATCCGAAATTCTCCCCCAAAAAGCGACCAGCCGACAAGACCCACAATTCACCCTCCACCATCTCTCCTTCCTCCAGCAAACAAACAAACAAACATAGGCACAAATAAGACCTACTTCAACATATCAAATAAAAACAAGCACAGAGGGCGTGGCGCAGTGGTAGCGTATCTGATTCCAGTATTAAAGTGAACACTTTGGGTTTCCAGATGGTCGCCCGTTCGAATCGGGTCGTCCTCAAATTTTTTATTTTTTTTCTGGTTTGGGTTTTTTGGTGTGTGGAGGGAATCGGTTTTTTTGATAAGGGGAGGGAGTGGGGATGGAGGGGGTTGGAGGGGAGAGTTTTGTGGGTGGTGGTGGTGGTGGTGTTAGAGGTGAATTGTTTGTTGTTCGCTGGTTAAGCAGCAGACTTTGTTCAACCTTAGTAGATTCTATGGTTAGTTCACGGCAAGATATTCTAGAAAGGATATCTTTGTATGCGACAGACGACAGAGTCTTGTATAATGGAATAAAGTACGTACATTGGTCTCGATAAATAAGCACTTGTCTCTCTTTACTTTTACTCTTCCTTGCGACTGAACCTACAATTCTAAAGTATTTCTAGTGCCAACCCCATATAAGTATTCTTATAAGTACACAGGAAAAAGTATGGTTCCTATCTTAAAACAACTAGTAGTAGATGACTTCAAAGTCTTGTTAGAGATACATGATATGTATGCGCAAGTAGGCAGGCAGCATTGAAGTCTGGTTATTATCTAGTGTATACGTAAAGGAATATCTTTTAGTTCCTTAAAATAATCAAGAAATATGCTTAAGGTATCCAGATCCTACTAATTGGAATTGTGAACATTACTAGATAAGAGTGAGGAAGTACCCTTTTTCAGCTTCTTAGGACGCTGAAATGACAACTAGAAGCTGAGCTAAAGAAGAAGTGGATGAATCTGTTTTTCAAAGGTGAATCAGTTTCCCTCGGCTTTTAACGCATGTTTGTCTAATCACTTAGGTCATGATGGCTACACCTCTGAGTGGAAGTATAAGGTGGAAATCCACTTACGACAAAATAGCTGACCCTCTTCTTAAATTTCCTACTTACAAGATATATGAATACATTTTCTTATTAGCTCTAGGCAAGAGAGGCACGAGAAAAGTTTTGGAAGAGTTGAACTTTCTGAGACAAGACTAACTTCTTCCTGAGCCTTCTGACCACTAGCACTAGAAAAATGGATACAAAAGATAACGTGCTTGTCCCTCTAATAGATCCGCCAAGGTCAAAGCACTACTATCAAACTAAACGATGATAGCAAAAATGACAGTGACATCTAGGTTAATAGCAAATAGTCCAAAGGAGATAATACTTCCTAGTAGAAAGAGACTTTCAGCTGATACATTCTGCATGCGATTCTTTAACAATTAACGGGTCCCTATTAGTACCACAAACCTCTTTTTGATAGTAGTTTAAAGATGTGGCTGCCACAACGTCATTATGAAGTGTATTGTTTGTAAGAAGTCAGACTGTCTCATTGGGATTTGGCTAAGCTTACTCCTTCTGTGCTATTGTAACCCTTAAATCGACTAATTGATCAACACTACCAGTGATTCGTCAATTAGTACGCATGGTGAATAAATGGTATTATTTGATCACTTCTAGGATGCGAATTATTCAACACTTATATTAATAAATCAAGTTACTCTTTAATTAAAGCACACCCTTCGCCTAGGAAAGTAAATAAAGCAAACCAATATAATTTGTAATTAAAGCACAACGCCTCGTAAGTCCTTTATACCCAAACAAGCAAAAAATGAAGCTATTCCTAAATACGACTATTTCGCCTTTGGTTTACGTCCGGCATCAAATTTATAGCAACGTGGCTGGGTTGGCAGCGTCCATAGTAAAGTGACGGTAAGGACAGTGGTGGTGGGGAAGAAATAAAAGGTAGGGAACACAGACCCTTATATAGATTTGTATGATGTTGTAGTGTTTTACTTGCCATTTTCCATTCCTTATTCTACACCTACCACGTTACTCGTTCCACACCGTAACAAGCCACAACAAAAGCTTACTATGGAATGGATTATCATATTTGTGACGCCTATAATGGTATCCCAAATCTATGGTGCGGCGGTTTCAATAGTCTAATTGGTCAAACCAGGAAATCCAGGGTTACCA
Organism: Hymenoscyphus albidus; assembly: GCA_911693285.1. NCBI lineage: Eukaryota > Fungi > Ascomycota > Leotiomycetes > Helotiales > Helotiaceae > Hymenoscyphus > Hymenoscyphus albidus. Next base: position 32,932 of record CAJVRM010000363.1, on the reverse strand, counting down.
TAGCACACTTCTAGCGTTACGAAATACGCAATATTTAAAGTGCGTCTTAAAATAGCACTAGTATTTTCAATCGAAGAATCACCGTCATATCGTTCTTGGGAATGCCTGGAATGACTCACTAGCTGTGTGGGCTATATGGTGGCCAGCTTGTCTTATTTGCTACTAAAAAATGAAGCAGTTTCTTATACTCAATTAACTCTAGCGAGGCTACAGCATCAATTTCACCGCACGCAGGTTCATCAAAGCTCTGCTCTACCTATTGCAGAATCAATGACTGTTTCGCCTTCGCTGGTGAGTAAAACATCCTTTACAAGAACGTAGTTCATTTCCCTCTCTCTAAGATAGCGGCAACTAAGTCTAAATATGTGGATTAACATGGACGTAAACAGAGAATCTGAACTCAACAGTAACGTTCTGATTGACAGCAAGAGATTTAAAGGAGGTGGTTTTTAAAACGAATAGAAAACATTCGGATGAAGACAAAACATTCAAATGCTATCTCCAGTACTTTGTCCAAGGTATCTGGTTGGTTGGAGAAAAAGAATGCTGTACGAGTAAGTTTAGAAGAGAGAAAGCATTCAAAGGAGTTACTCTTCAGCTTGATGTCGAGAGCCATTCCCATAAATACGAGATAGACTGTTGTTCAATAACCTCACATTTAATTACGGACAGGAGATACTCAGAAAGCACTAGAAACAGTGATAGCTCTGCCCTTAGTGAATTACTGTGGAGTTCGGAGGACATTCTGCGACGTGATATTCAAGGGGTCGAAAGGTTTTATTGGACAGAAAGACGGTATCCAAGCTCGTCACTTCTTCGCTGTTTAGTCTGCTGTTAGACTATGGTTCATTGGTTCTGTGCACTAGAAATATGGATTATTCTTTTGACTTCCACTTTCCACCTATATTTGAATTTCTGGCTAAATCACTTAAACCATGAAATAGAGGGCTTGAAAAAACATAAAGCTTGAATGAGAATTTTGTATGTTAGCTGACAGCTCCCCCTTCCCCCCCTCATGCCCCTTGTCCTTTTTCTTGAAGGAGGTCAGACCTGGGCACGATAATAACGTTTCGATATCGGGAGGTCCACGATAAAATATCGATATCGTGAATATAATGACGATAATCGATAATTTAACGATTATCGGCGCACGGACGTGGAAAAACTATAAATCCGTTCCCGGGCCAATAAGAGTACTTGAATTTGAGACCTACTAATAAAGCTTGTACTAAATGCTCTAAATTTGGCTACTACTTGGGCTCGTACCGTATTTCTCGTAAGACTATAGTCTATACTAACGTTCTAGGTTATTGCCCTAAGTTTTTATTATAGGAAGAAGGTCACGTTTTGATCATGTGACCTACCTCGAGGATAATTCTCTCTAGAAAACCCCTAAAAAAGACCCCTAAACGACCCCAAATAACTAATTTTTGGTACAGAATATCGATTATCGTCATCGTGCCAAGGTCTGAAGGAGGTAAGCATTATTTATGCCCACTTTTTAATTCCACCACGGACTGATTTGCAAAGCTGGACAGGGAGAATGAAAGAGGCATCTCTGTATCAACGCCCATAGTTAAGAGAGAACTTCATCCTACAAATTGAATTTGTAAAGTATTCACCTACACTGGGGATTGTTGCCCTCATGGGAACTGAGCTTACCAGACATCTCTCCTAAAAACTGAACTAATTGTCTCTACTAACCCGACGAATAATACTTTGACGATAAGAGAGAACAGACTCCTATTTATGTATAAAAGCTTCCACGCCACTCGTTATAGATGACAATTTAACACATCTTTTTCCTTTCCACAACCACCTCTACTCTAAGGATGACGGGACTTTCGCACTCCCTACTAACAAATATCGGTACCAAGTCTGTGACACTTCTTTGCTAGGGAACATAAGTTTATTCCAGAAGTGAGAGAGGCGATATAGGCGAGCAAAGAAATGATCGTGAATATAGATGAGACTACGACAGTAAAATATTTATCAACAGCAAGAGGTCTAAGAGACGAAACGCTCATCACGTATGGAGAACGTTCAGAAGAAGAGACAGAGAGAGGAAACAGGACACAGGATGGAGGGGAGAGAAGAGAAGAGAAGAGGCAGACGTTCGATTCTTCTCACGCTGAGTGTGTACAAGTGCTCTTTATTTTCTGGTTTTCCAATGTTGGCTAGGAGAATCCATGCTTGCAGAAAAACGCCGCCAGTTTCTGAAGAAGCACCACTAATAGGTGGGTACTAAACAACGTAAAGGATCTTGAGAAGAATCAGTATCGTCGCGACGTTTAGGTATTGTAGGTCATGAAAGCGTGTATACCTGCTGACCTTAATATAGATGTCAACTATCTTAATACCAAATTTTCTTTTTGCTGTTGCCACCTGAAAGTTATATGTGTTCTTGAAAAGGCTCTACTCTATCTAAGCTCCTGTTGCCGGTAGTTGTTGTAGTTGAAGTAGCCAGGAGTTTGAACTTCCATTTTATTATAAGCTAAGGTTTTCGCTAACTTCGAATAAAATGACGAGCCTATCCCTTTAAACATGATTGCCTTGTGCTACATCTGGTGCCTACTAGCTTAACAGGCGCCCCAAAACAGACTGATATTACGAGTACTTTCATATTGATAGTTCTATTTCATTATTGTTCGCATACCCGTTCCGCTTAAGAGCCTGCATTTCTAGTATCGTTAAGGGTAAAGGTAGTAGAAGCTGTTTGCACGAGAACTTCAGACGTTGACTACCGCAGAAGAGTGAAGTTAGCAAACTTTGTTGTAAGGCAGATTTGACATACAATAAGTACTAGTTGGGCTGCTTATATATAAAGAAGGCTAGATAGCGAAGAAAGCTTTGCCAGACATTTAAATAAAGTTAGATGGTTTTGTAAATAGTAGGTATTAGAACGCGTTAACTACTGCGGCTATAAGAAATAAGATGAGAAGTGCTAAGGCTTCTCTATGTTTACACCTAAATCCATGTAGAAGTACTGAAATAAAGGTGAAAGAAAGATATAAAGATAATAGAATAACTACGTTAATATTAAGAAAATTTAAGGAAGTAAGGCTTAGACGATATAGTAGAACAGACCATTGAAGCGGTCTTAATATACAACTCCTTGAAATTTGGAATTAGTTTAGGTATCCCCCCCCCTAAAGAAGACTGTTAACACATTTTCTTTTGGGACCTACTTTGGCCATCTCGTCAAAATTTTCTTAACGAAACTGACCCCATTGAAGACTACCTGGTACAGTATTACAGACTTCATGAATGATTTTCCTTGAACGCTAAACGGAATTTCCTCAACCATCTCACTTTAATTGGCTGCTCTGAACGTACTAGATTATAGGGCAAAGGCAAAAGCGAAAGCAATTCTCTTGTTTAGCAGGAGATCAATCCTGACAGGGACAGCTTCTGTGACAGCAAGAGGTCGGAGGTATAACAAACTTTCAGATGAAGACAAAAACCTTCATCTAGGATATTTTCGCTGCGACTCTTTGAGAATAAAAAGACTGATGAACAGTTCTACCTCCGTCCGGAGAAAGCTGTTCACCAGCAAAGGGTCCGTGTAGAGAGCCATAGTCGGCCGCTGTTGAAGATTACTAGGTGGGATTAGATGCTGTGGAGCCAGCTGACAAACCGCTTCTAGAAGTAGGTAAGAAGAGACTTTGAAAGGTGAAGTTGTAGGATCTATCAGGCTGTTTAAATTAATCCCATATAATAATGCCCCATAGAATGTTCTGCAGCTTTCTACTTCGTAGATCATTTCTTCAAATCTGAAGAGGCCCCCTATCTTCCCCCATTCGTTTGACCTCCCCCCCCCTTTCTTCAAACGAAACAAATTACCCCACCTCAGATGCTACAGTACAATAATGAAGAAATCTCAAACCCACAGACCGTTTTATCGGTAACATTTATACTTCCTCCCAGGCGCCAGGCATAAAAAGTGTTAAATTTTAGTGGGGTAACTACCTTGTAACACTAAAAGATCCTCGATAAATCCACTAGGTAAATTTTAACATTTGTTATGCCTGGGACAAAATACCCCGCAAGGTGAGGAACGGTGAGATTCACGAACATCTCATCCGTGCACCTGCAGAAAAGAAAAAGAAAAATTGTCCGAGGACTAAGTCCTGCTCCGCCCAACCAACCATTCTAATAATGTCGAACCATTCCAACGACCAAACAATGATTCGAGGCGTACTCGTCAGCAATCTCCATCGCAAAGGAAGTTTGGTAAGGCGAGCAAAAGGGTTGCATTTCCCACCCTCCTATCTGCAGATACCCCTACAATGTACCAATAGGAGAGATGTGCGTATATTGAATCGTTGACTTGGACACAGAAGTGACATCCCCATAGCTAATGATGCAGGAGACGTAGACGAGGTAATGGGAACACCCCTTCTCATTTGTATCGTGGTTGTGGTACATTGGGCCGCAATATGACTTTGGAAGATGCATTTGAAAACCAACAGGGAAACTTTGTATACGATCGTGCTTCGTACGCAGCATACGCACGCATCTCAACGCACGGTTCAGCCCACAAAGCAGCAAGTTCTCTTCGTCGAAGTATCTTGTTTTTCGAAGAATAAATTGTCTGATATAGATCATGAAAACTCGGAAAGGCGGTACGAAAAGGAGCCGCAGGAGAAAACCGAGGGCATGGAAAAGGCTGAATCATGTCTCGGAAAATCTCACCTTGAATCTCAAGAGTCAAGACGCATGGAAGTGGCATGATCGTTTGCTTCGCTTCCGACAAGAGAACTGCTCAAACTGCGGTAGATATAAAAACATGAAAAAGTCTCACTCCCAAGAATGCTCTAATCTATTCTGGGCTCGATCTCGCTCCTTGAAGCCTGGCCTAGGTCAGCAATGCTACTTCTAAGTCGCCAGATTCGAAGGTGGACAGCTAAGAGTTACACTTTGCTAGCTCATAAGACAGCCCAGCGCCGATTTTCAACGAAGCAGAGACTCGAGTTCCCTAAATACTTCTACTTCGTATACTCTTTTTAACTGTTCCCCCTCTGCATGATATCTAGGCATGGCCGCAAGCGGCATGAATGACCTATTCTCTATTCCGTCACATCTGCCCGTGGCCTTTGCTATACGATCTGGCTCAAGAAAGCTTCATCATTGATTGCCACTCTACTCGTAGGTCTAGTTCTCATGTCGTCACGCATGCATACGCATTGCAATTGCATGAGTGCCTACTGTACTCGGCGAGTAGGAAACACACCAACACTGCAACCGAGATCCCATTCTACTGTATGAAACCCCTTTTCTACAGCAGACAACCGAGCTCTCCCCACCAAACACCCTTCCACGTCGCACCACCCAATCACAATAACTACCTGCGCATCACATCACGAACCCAGCAGAAAAAGCGACTCTTGGATGCTTGGATCCTTGACAAAAGTTGCCTCTTTGGTCGATTTCCATGCTCATCCCCGGGGTCAGGGGGTGATAGCCTGGCAGCCGGCATTCGATCGCATTTGCCTTTCACCCTAAGGAATCTTTCCGCCTTGACAGCTCCACTTGGATGTCTGGTGGTCGGGCCCAGCCAAGAACCATTCGAGATTGTCAGAAAGATTTGGGGAGCCACAACACCACCACGCTGGGAAGTTCATTTCGCAGACTCCGTTCCTTCTTCTCCTTTTAGTACAGAACGCTTTGGCTGCGAATTGGCAATTGAAAGTGCTGGATATTTTCAGACCGACTCCCACAATTTAACGTCGAAGAATTTGCGTTAATGCACTGACAAGCTGCCGCACAAGAAATCCATTAGCACGGATCCTCTAAGAGAAGCATCCGAACCGTCGCGGAAAGTTAATTCGGCGCCGTGAAGGCTTGCGCCACCGTCCACTCGAAGAAGAACGACAGGACGAAAGGAAAACATATAAGGCACGGCGCTGACCCAATACATCGGCTTTCTCGAAGTGAGAAGTGAAGTGGAGGAGGAAAGCATTCACGAGCGTTATATAGAGAGCCCGTTTCGAAACCCAATCAACCTGCGACGGAACTCTCTCTACAAGTACCCCTCCAACCCCTCGAGCCCCCCAGATCCATCACTCTACACGCCAAAATTACCACTTCAGAATGGACGACCTTCAAAAAATAAGTATAACCATCTGCGGCGATGGTGGCTGCGGAAAATCCAGCATAACTCTCCGTCTAGTGCGCTCCCAATGGGTATGTTTGAACTTCCGCACACCAGGTTAAGACAAAAGCAATCAACTGACACTATAACCACAAAAAGACCTCCGATTACGACCCAACGATAGAAGACAGCTACAGTCTCACGCGCAGTATCGAGGGCCAGAATTTCATCCTATCAATAACGGACACGGCAGGGCAAGAAGAATACAGAGGCATGTGGGCATCCTCGAATCTGCGCTCCGACGCCTTTCTCCTCGTCTACGACATCACCAACCCCTCCTCCTTGGATGTACTACAGGAATTCAACGAACTGATAGACATCGAAGCCGAAACGCGCCTTGATACCTGGGAAAACATGCGGGGGAGCAAGGGCAAGCGGAAAAGGGGGGAGAAGGAATCGATGGTGCCCGTGAAACCGATCAAGATCGTGGCGGGGAATAAATGCGATCTCCAAGAAAGTCGACAAGTACCTGCGCGCGAAGGTCTGGAATGGGCGCGCAAAAGAGGATGCGGATTTATGGAAACGAGCGCGAGGAATACTGTTAATATCGAGGAGACATTCGAGTTGATTGTAAGGAGAGTCGTGGAGGCGAGGAGGCTGGCGAATGGTGGTGTACCTTTGGGTACTGGTCTTGATGGACATGCTGGGGGGAAGACCAGAAAAATGACGCTGACTCTGGGGAAAGATTCCAAGGGCGAGAATCTGGGCACAAGGAGAGCGGCAACAGCTCCTTTAAGTCCTTTACCTGGGGGTCCTGAGAAAGAAATCTCCTTGGAATCGTCGGCGTCTGAAAAGGGAAAACGAGCAGTGTTCAAGCGTTTTTGGGGAAAGGTCTTCTGTATGCGGCATTAACGAGTCGCCTTGATTCTGCTCTTGGGGATATCCTCTAGATGAGGTGATTTTCTCAACTTCTACCTTCGTGTGTTTTGTATTTTGTTGGCTATCAGTATTATTGTATAAGGGAAGGGAGTGGGGAACGGGAACGAAATCGCGGTATGGAAGCATAAAAAGGGGAGCGACCAACACAAAGATTTCTTGTACGGAACTCCACATGTGGGAAAAGTATAGCCAGCTCGAGCTTCCTATCTGATGTATGCATATGGGCTTTGGAAGTGTTTAATGCGTGGGGATCGTGGGATCATGGAAGGGGAGATACCATGGGTTTTCTTTTTTCTTTTTTTCTTGTGTTTGTTATCACCTATACCACATCAGCAGCGGTTCTTCTCTGTCATTTCCTTTACTTATATATACCTTTGTTATTCCTTCCCTTAGTTTTCCCCTCTCGGGTTGTGGTGTGTTGCGGTGTGGCTAGCTAGTCTAGGTTCCTTAGTACGATACAGTACGAGAGATGTGTTATGGATATGCCATATATTTATTTTTCTGGTATGGAATTTTATGATGGTGATGGATGGATTACAGTTCTGTTCCCTTGTATGGCTGACGCACGTCGTGGATGCTTTTTGCTGGTACTGTATGTTTTGCTTTTATGTGGTAATGATGGTGGTCTTGTGATGGGGTAGAGCGTTTTAAGGCACAACCAGTAATTCTGTTGAATATGATTTCTTTGACTGGTGTGATGTGAATGTGAAAGGCGTTGATTTCTACATACTTGTTAGATGGTGTGAAGCTATACGGAGTAGCGTGTTGCTCATGGGTATTATGAAGAGGAAAAATCAATATGTTTTACCTAATAACTGCAGCAAAGGCTTCACCAATCACTATATTAATACGTCTCTAAGAGAAGGGGCGATACCGCGTAATACATCCTGGTCTTGTCTGAACTCCTTACTTCTTCGTTTTACTAAAAAAGGAGGAAAGAAAAGACAAGGCTCACAGGTGTTAGGAATCAGTGACCTAGTACAAAGTATAGTCAGTCTATGACATAGAACATCTCTAAACTCTGAGAGCTATATAAACAACCATGCTTCATATATTCTGTGGTTAAGTATAACATACAATAACGTTGACTTGATTAACGGCTCGTATCTAAATCATGGATTGACTTGCGATCTGAAGCTGTTCAATGAACTACCATGATACGGTGTCTGGAAAGTGGGAGATTTATAAGAAGTAACATCTTTATAGATAAGTAATAGCGAAAAACTGGAGAATGAAAAGACTAACGTAGGAAGGAGTTTTTTTAGAGTTTATAGGGAGTAAGCTATAACTAATTGACTAAACATATAGAGTAATATAAATATTACTTTAGAATAGCTAAGATAAAAATATACTAGAACTACAAATACCTATGAAAAATCAAGCACCTAGTATTTCAGATCTTTATCCAGTCCTCCTATAGAACCCTAGAGTAATTACTCTTATAAGAATACAACTCTTAGACCTTGGTAAAGTACCGTCGAGGAAAACGTTTAGATTATTACAAGTATAGTACTATATAAACTAAGTCTTTAGAAAGATAATAGTTTCCTTAGATGAACGCCTTTATATAAGATACTTTTCTAGAGACTAGGAGGGGGAGAGTAGAACGTCCAAAAATAGAAATTCCCTTACTTATTTACGTTTGTCCGATTCGACTGAATCTGGAACTAATCTTTTTGGGTCCTGCTACAGTAATGTTGAGGTTAAGTCTATTTAGGCGATAGCGGCGTAGGTGGCTCGCTGGGTACTTGATATTTTTATGCAAATCGTGCTCTTTGACGTATCCAGGGCATGAGGGGGTTATAAGAATACCATAAGTCTGAATGAAAGGAAAAGTCGAGTAAAGATCTCCAGAGGTTTTTGTTCTCTTCGAAATAGTGGCAAAAGCTCTAACGCAACATATGCACCCCTAATTAGTTCAGGCCTAAGATGGCCCTCTATATCAAAAGGCAGAGCCCCTAAACGCCTGCCCATCCATACATCCCATCTCATAACTCCATCTACCTTCAACACCATAATCCATTACCTCCCCTACTTCTCAGCCCACTCCTTCCACTCTTTATAATCCTCATAACCCACACTCTCAGCCTTCCCCTGGAACCTCTCACACTCCAAATCCGCAACGTCCCTCCACTTCTCTCGCCGTCCACCCCACCCAGCCTTCCGCATCAAACTCACTATCGTCTCCTCCTTATCCCAGCCTTGTTCTACCGCCACATCCGGCAGATAGCAAGCCCCGTAATTCCTCCCCTTGGCATAGAAGGTTATTCGTAGTCCGTGGATGCCGAGTTCCCAGTCCATTGCGTCATTGCAGGGCTCGAAGTCCGTGAGCAGTGTTACGGAGACTTCGAGGGTAGGGAGTTCACGGAGGGTGATGGGTGGGAAGCGGTGATCTTGGAGAGCGGAGGTTAGGGAGTAGGAGGAGAGACCGGTACTGAGAGGTAGGGTGGAGAAGGTTCCGATGCAGCCGCGGAGGGAACGGTGGGATGATGGGGTTAGAGGGGAGATGGTATTCCATGTTACCTGTTTAAATCTGGTTAGTCTTTTGTGTGTGTATATCTGCCGAAGGAGTTGACATGAGGGGAGAAGGGGTGCCTACAAACAGAGGACTTTCGGTAATTTCATTGCCTCGTTGTCTCGTCTTTCGCGGGTTCAGTCCTACCGGGGAGAAGCTGTCTGTGGATGTTCCGGGCGTGGTGATTGCGCTTTCATTTGCGAAAGTATTGCTGCTACTGCCACTACTGTTGCTAGCAGGAGTGGAGCTTCCGCTTGAAATGGCGCTGTTTCGACTCTCCGCAAGACGTTGTAAGGCTGGATTGCGGGGGGCCAGGCGGGCTACGGCCTCAACATCGCCATCCTGTGCCGATGATAGTGCCTCCTCTTCCTCGAGACCGTTGGGATAAGAATTCCATGATGATTGGACTTGGGAGAGGGTCATGGGGGTTCGCTTCTCGAGATTGGCCGATAAGGCCTCGAAACAGAAGAGGCAGTGTTCGACGGTCGCCATGGTGAGGGGAGTACTCGAGTACATGTACTAGTGTACCTTCCAGTTGGTGCGAGATTTCTGCAGTCGTGGTTCAATTAAAATATAGGTATTATCGAAATCAATGCTGGCGTCAGGGAGGTGAATGAGGTCGGTGAGGTCAAACTCACCACCTCATGGCCGGGTATGCACTGTGCAGTAAAGTAGGCACGAGATAGCGGGGTATTTGATAGGTAGTGGATAGCGTAGCGTAGCTAAGCTACCTAAGCTCGCACGTGGCTCGTCGAGCTAACATTTAACTAGCCTAAGGCCTCAACTGGAGTGTGCTGTGGGGTTGATGCAGGTGACGATCCATGGCCGGATGGATACGACTTACCGACGATTACCCGAGTCCAGTAACTCTACGTAGGCAGATTAAATCGCACATTTTACGCCCGTGCACCCTGCTATCACCCTTTCCTTAACCCCTCAAAATAAATCTGAAAAATGTGAATTAAATCCCAAAGTATTCTTTAGCATCTGCTTGGTAAATATAGAGCTTGGTAGATGTTGCACTAAATGTGTCGTTGAGTAATATATGGACTTGATCGAGTTTGTGGCGGGACCAAAATGTGTGGTTTAATCTGCCTACGTAGAGAGTACCAGGCCAGGCTCGCCAGGTAAAGCCACTCGAGCCGCCACAGCCACTGCCACTGCAATTCTTCCGGCCCGATTATCAAGGCGACAAGTTCGAGACTTCGCTCGCTTCTGCATGTCCCGTGGCGTCAGGACTCAGGAATTGAAACTCTACTCCAAAGTAACATTGGAAACGCTCGCAAAGGTTCGGTTCTTCCGACGTTAGTACGCCCTGCGCCTTCGTAATGTACCGGTACCTGAATTGCAAGCCTCGCTTTCGCAAGCCTCAATATTTGTACATCAGGGATTTTCCTTCTGACCTCGCTACTTAGTGTGTTACTAGAATTTCAGCCCATCATGCATCATCTATCACCTCATCCACGGCCAAGGACAAAACAGAAATAAGGTCAGGTGAATATTAGATGATTTCCAGTATTCAATCGGTCAGATGGCAAAAACATGAATGCTGTAAAACATCTAATGTTTATTCGAAGTCCATCTTGCCCGAACAATGAATCTGCATACTGTATTGAAGTTACGTGAGTACCTACATTCCTCGACACCCGAAAAAAAAATATAGAGAGCTCCACCGAGTAACTTACGAGTGCCCGCAGAAAGATGATGTAATCAGGTAGAGTGTCAATTTGTATCGATTGCGTTACCCAGTTCCCAATAATGACTGCAAACTGCTTATTTCTAATATATATACACCTTCCAAGACTACCTATGTACCTAAGTTTCGGACTCTCACTCCCGATAAGATTTACATAGTACGTAACCTTGTACTGAAATGCAGCATCGAGGTATAGGTATGTCTTGGCCATACTCAAACGCCCTTGTTGTCGAAATCGCCAAGACCTCTGGTAAAGGCACACATACCGCCAATATCCCAGCAGTGCGGTTTTACAATACCCTTCACACAACCATGCAGAAACAATACAGCGCCGATCATCACGCGAAATACGAGTACGAAGTACATATATATCCCCCATTGTATCCACAAGATCGCCCGGAAAACCTTCTGTTATGCTGCTTCATATTCAAACCACCACAATATTTCGAATATACATGTAGTCTTTGATCTATAGCAGGTCTACGAACTCATTGAATCTTTCTACTTCCAATATCACATCTATTCTTATAAACCATGAGACTCTTCAACACCTCAACCAGAGTCGTCCTTCTAACGTCCATCCTCTCAGCAAATGCCAGCCCCCTCCGTGTTGTTCAGAACTCAGGTCTTGAAGTCCGCTCGTGAGTCCCCCACTCCCAACCCTCCCCATACACATCTAACCTCTTATTTTAGAGGCACCGATTTCCATGACTCATTCGTGAAGCTCCCTGTTACTGGCAACCCGGAAAGGAGACACAGTGGTATCGGTAAAGGAAACGCTTTCCCAGCAAGAAGCACGAAATTAGTCAAAGATGATGAACCACCGTTGATCGTCGGGAGAAGCTTCGAAAAGGAAGTTGATAAACGAACTTCAAGCGTCCTTGAGGAAAGAAAAGATGGTGCAAAACTCAAGGCTCCACCATATAACCCACCAATTGAGTTCAAAAAACGGGAAAACAACCTTGAACCAGATCAAGCAAGCGTTTTTGAGAGAGTGAAAAGAGTCCTTAAGGCTCCACCACCAGGCGAACCAATTGAAGTCAAGAGGAGGTCAAATACCCTTAAGGATCAACTATTGGCGAAAAGGAAGAACCAAGGTCAATCTCTCAAGGCTCCACCACCTGATCAAACAATTACAATCAAGAGAGGCTCTGATATTCCAGGTTTTGGGGACATCCCGGATGGAACTAACCCAGGCGGAGCACACAAGAGAGCCCCGCAACTCAAAGGCCCTGAGCTTCCAAACCTCATCGACGATATCCCGGATGGGACCAACCCAGGGGGGCTCACGAAGAGAGTCTCACCATAGAAAGGCGCTGAGTTCCCAAAAATCGAGTATGGCGATGGAGAGGGGCCCATATAGATGGGTTTTTTCGTTTAGTAAGAGTTAGTGTTCTGTTAAATACTGGTCCAGAAACAGATTGTATGTAAGATGTTGTTGCTGTTTTCTTTCAAA
>CAJVRM010000363.1:0-20132 GCA_911693285.1 Hymenoscyphus albidus | reverse complement strand
ACTATCGGGTTGTTCACTTGGAAGTGAACTCGTTACTTGTATCAAAGATGTCAAACTAATATGATAAGATTGATAACTAAGTTGAGCACGAAGCTCCTATCTAAATGGCAGACGTGCCAGTCTTATATAGAACCTTCGTTCTCTGTCTAATCGCTTTAGTCGCTCGCCTCAGTCGCTTCAGTCGACAGGCGACTCAGGCGACTGAAGCGATCATGGTCACGTGGTACTTTAATCCGACGAAATCCATGGATCGCTTAGCTAGCCTAAGGATCCCCTTCTGCTATAAGAGTTATGATAATGCTCGACCTGTCAGGGCGCCGCCTGGTCTTCACTATCTCCCGTGGTAACACGTGATTCGTGACATTAGAATAGGGAAGGAGGATATTAAATAAGTTCTTTAGAAAGATATTAGAGATTTTCTTTTATATAAAATAGAGTTTTATTTTATATTATTTAAGGAACTAGGAATAGCTAGTTATTTAGCTAGTATATTATCGAGTATAGCTTTCTTCGTCTTTTAAAGTTAGCCTAGTATTAGTATAAGTAAATACTACTTAAGGCTACTTACGTACTATACTTAGTACTAAGTACTACTATATAATAGTAGTAGTACTTATAACACCTTTACTTAGTATATATAACTAATAGTCTTTATAATACGATATATTTAATACTAAACTATCAGCCTTGTATTATACTTTCCTTATCATCTTTTCGGCTCTATCAACTTAGAGTCAAACCAACAAAATCAAAGGAGTGTGTTAACTCTTACAGTAGAAAATGTAGTTATCTAGGTAATAAGAGCCAACATTCTCAATCCCAAATATCCTAGGGAAAAAGCATAATACTATAGTAGTATCCCTCCTTTCAAAACCCTTTGAATTCGCTTAGCGAGGACTCGAAGAGGAGGTCAAAGTATAAGATTGGTATCTCTGCTTTTTAGTGCTTAATTAGTTGGGAATGGATACTGTCTGTCCCCAAGTTCCTAGAGGGCAGCTTATTTAATGATGTAAGGAGCTCAGGATAAGAAAATCAACTAACGTTTAGACAACCTATAGTACATATAAGCGTTTGAAATAACAACGTGGAGTGTTCCACGAATTCCAGAAACATTACATTACCTCTTGTAGATACAGTACCGAGAAAGCGCAGGGTTTCGTAAGTGTACAGTGGAAAGTACAAAAACCTAAGCATACATACAGTATATAGAGATCACCTAAACACGGCGCAAAAAAACCAGCCATCTCATCCACCACAACTTAAGAATCCCACAATCCCTCCCACCCACAAAAGCTACCCACCCCAAACCCCTCAACAAACCCTCATCCCCACACACTCCTCCTCCCGAAACCCCTTTCTCACCCCCAACCCCGACACCCACCCTCCCCTTTAACACAACCGGCACCCTCGCCCCCCTGACCCTCACAACCCAACCCCACCCACATATCCACTCCTTGTTCGAAAGGCCCTGCAAAAAGTCCTCAAAAAATCATCATCACCCAGATTCCGCTTTTTGGTGTGACCCCCAGGAGAGCCATGCAGAGGAGTAGGAGAGCGATGGAGAGGCGGTATGTGGGTTCGAAAGCGTCGAGGTGGAGGGTTTGGAGGGAGTTGTAGAAATGGATGGAGATTTGTATGTCGTTATTTGATTTGTATGTCGTTATGTATATGTGGTTTTGATGGAGAGGGTTTGGGTTGGAGACTGCTGGTGAGGGGTGGGGAGATTTTAAGGATGGGCTTGTTTGTGAGGGGGCTTTGTTGTGGGTGAGGATGGGTGGAGGTGATGGTTTACTAGGTACTTAGGATGCGGATTTCGTGCAGAAGAGGGGGGAGTAGGAGAGTATATTTAGCGGGTAGGGCGTTGAGGTGGTGTATCCGGAGTAGACCATTCCTACCTCTGAAATCTGATCGATGAGCTGGCCCATCACAATCAGCGAATCGTCGTCCTCGATTTTAAGCTCGTATGCGTGAGCAGGTGTTGCTTGAAAGAGACATGTTGGACATATTTGATAATTACTCACTACATACAAGCACTAGCGTCATTCTAGGGTATTTAATACCTACCTGTAACTTTTACAAATTAAAGAGTTCTCCCTGTTGGTTTAACTCTAATAGAGAGTTCAGACAAAGTGTTAATGCAAATAGAATAGTATCGTATTCAACTATCAGATGTATACACCGAGTAAAGGTTATAGGTGCTCGCTATATAACCCTTCCAGACTCGAGAGTGCCGGTTGCGGTCGTGCGTACTTGTGGATATAATATATGGGTCAAATTGAGGCTTAAAACCTTGGAAAGTGGCTTTATATAGATTCAAACCTGAACACGTAAGAACACGGTAATAAAGATGAATACCAGTCACTATAATAAATCGTATAGCGACGCGTATAAATAGAGAGAAATGTCTAGAGATTCTATTGAAATCATTACTTCCATTTTCCTTTACAAAATCGTCTCTAGATGGCTATATATACACTATTACTAGTACTATGCGTATTTGTGATCAGCATTAGCAGTATGTGCACACGCGTAAAGTGCTTGGAAAGTGGATAACTTTACTCTACCAGGAACGCACGACCGCACCCTGCACTCTCGAGTCTGGAAGGGATATAGCAGTGCTAAGGTACTAGCGCCCTTACTAGCCCTAAGGCCAGCTTGCACGTGCTATGACTTATACCGAGTATTCACTTAATATTCGTATAGAGACACTCCCCTTTCTATCGAACAACAAGACATTTCTCGGGGGTTTCAAGACCGTTAGATCAGATAGCACGAGGGGGGTCGGCAAGCGTCTAATCAGGAATCCAGGAGGGGAGATTTGCCAGCTCTAGCGGGTACGAATCGGATATCATCGTGGCACTCAGGAGATCCAGATTCTTGTCTTTCTCCAGGATTTTCTTCATCGTGATTAGAAATAGGTCTTTAATTGGTAAGTTGTAATCCACATCCAGACCCAGCTCGCTTAACTCCCTCTCCTCGCACAAACCTAAGAGGGCATAAATCTTGTCTTGGGAATTCGTCGCCATCGAAGGACAATGTCGAGAAAGGAGGAAAGAGAGTTTCCGGTTGCTACTATCGTTACTATCTATGGCTTGGCGAGACGTCTGTAACGCTATGAAATTCTGAGGCAGCAATTGTCGGTAGATACTGAGTGCACTCATTTGCGTAGCGAAATTGAAGGCGTTTTCCAGTTCCTTCCAAGTAGGTTCGGTCAAGGAAGAGCCACATAAAATGAAGGCTTCTGATGCTAATGCTACTTCTTGTATAATCCGAACGCGTTGGAAGTACACCCTTAGCATAAGATGGACCAGTGAAGTATACGCACGATCATACATTGATAGCACTCCGGAACCCAAATCTCGATTTCCATACTCGGCATCCTGCTTGTTTGTGGCAGTACTTTGTTCATCATACGCTTCAGAAAGCTGTGAGATGGGGTTCAAAGCTACATCACTTTCATCCGCCTCTTCACCTATCCAACCCCTTACACTATCACAGCAACGGTAGAACTTCCTCATAATACCGACCTGATAATTCCGTTCGTGGATCGCTTCCTCGTCACTCCCCTGATTGATACAAATCGCATCCACCCAGAACTTCTGGGAACATCCCCATACCGCAACCGTCGAAGTGCGGAATGGAGATTCGGCGTGATGGGGAAATTCGCATTGTCGGTTTCGATATCGCGGGAGGTGGATTGGGAGCCCCAGCAATAGAAAAGAGCGTCGTAGTAGATATCACATTTTTCTTCGATGGGTACGTGGTAGAGGGTACATATCATCTTGGACCTGTAGTTTCTGCTGGGATGGATGACGAGGATTCGGATCATGTCCATGCCTACTTCGTACTCAACGTTCGGCACATGGAAGCATATTCGATAGAATTCTTCTATTTTATTCCGATTGGAATCCTTCCAGAGTACCTTCATAATGGGACTGTTCTATTCCCTTGCTTAGTCTCCGGAATTCCAGGACTTCTATGGAATTCCGTTTCTAGTGAATATTTATATAGATGTAAGTGAATAAGAGATGTCTAGAAGGCTTAGGTATACCGCTGTGAAGGTACATACAGCCATCGAGAAATAAGTCCTAAACATCGATCGTATAATCCATTCGTAGGGCCAGAGAAACTGCCAGAATCCGATGTGTAGTATCGAGACATCCTTGGACAAGCCGCGTGAGTGGATTCTGTTTTCGCAAAATATCAGGGTTGATATGGAGGTTTGTAATATCCTCGTCCACTAACGCCCCCCGCCCCCCCGAAACCGCTTGCTTATGTCTTTATAAAGCATCGTCAAGTTAATGACGAGTAAAGAACTTTTTCAAACGAATACCAAGTCCAGCGTAAAGCGCAGCAACGCATCTACGAAGATATGCAATCTCTCCATCCTCTTCCCCACAATTCCCTTGCGATCCGTCGCCCAGTCTCGCTAAACGAAGCAGGCAATCAAGTGCCATGAGACATATATAGGCGAAGATAAAGACGTCGCGGAAAAAGTGTAGATACGATGGAAGACTTGAGTGAGCAGCACTCGCCGAGAAGAGTCTGTTGAATAATTAGGCCTGGCATCTTTTCTGCGGGTTCGGGTGAGGGGCTGGGCAGGTAGGTAAGTACGCCCGCCCTTGTCGGCGAAAGGTAGAAGTGAGGCAATTGACCTGGATTCTGATGCTTATATTATATATAACCTTTGAATGAGTCGGTGTGGTTTATTGCGTGTAGTAATGATAATATGTAGTGGACTAAAATTGGCGGATGATTTCATACACGACGAGTTACCCAAGGAAGATGAAGATGGGTATCTCCCAGATCTCAGCGTGGCGGGACAAGGAGCAGCTCGAGATCAACCTTAACAAACAACAGAGAAGTTCGAGCTGCATCAACAAAGCAATACAGAAGAAGACCCCTTACATAAGTCAACCCCCTCCCCCCCACCAAAAAGAATCAACACAATCCCTATATCCCAAGACGTAAATAGAGAGCCTATCGATTTCCAACTTACCACCCACCAGTACAAACCGCCTACAGACCGCCTAGATAGGAACCCAGAATACAAATCCCGACATATTTCCCTTCAAGCACGAATCCAAAGCACACCATCACTATACACAATCAAGACCACAATTCTTCCTAGAAGTTCATCAAATAAATTGGTATCAAAAAAACGAGATTTCAAGACTAGATCGAGGAAGAACCCCTCACCGCCTACCTCATTCTAAAAGTCGTCAGAAGGAAATGTAAAATGTGATATGATGTGCTGCTGTAACCGCCAAAAAAGCCAACTTAATTCGCTCAGTCATGGAAAACAACAAAAGGGGTCATCAAAATGCTCGCATGAAATCACCGTCCTCTCCCATCCTAGTTCCTCCCCATCCAGTCTTAACAAGCCATTGCAAGACATGTATTTCCCGTCATCTAGTACTTATAAACAGGAGTCTTATTCTTCGGCGGCGGAACCCCATAGCTATCTTCCAACCCCGCATTTCTCGCTTCCCCACCAGCCGCAGACATCGTTGCACTTCCTACCGAGCTGTCCTGCCTCGCAGGATAGCTTTCAGTTTCTCGGAAACCTGGGTGGTAGGGTTCAACACCATGATTGTCGTTGAACTGACCCGTAGCTTGTTGAGGTTGGTCTTTTGGAAACGGTGGACTCCTGGATTTGGATTTGGATTTGGACTCTTTGGGATCCGCAAAGGGGTCTTCATCTAAGCCTGTTGGTGCGAAATCCCCAGGAGGTGGGACTGGTGGTGTATATTTAGACGATTTGCTGGTTGCTCGATTTGGTGGTGGTCCTGGTGGCGGCGCGAATCCCGAGTCAGTTCGCGGTGGTGGGGTGTTGGACTGGCTTCCAATTCCGGCAGCTTGTCGTGCCGCAAGAACGGCTCTTTGGTGTTGGTTCATGGCTTTGTTTAATTGTTCATTCGTTTCAATTAATGTCAACATCGTTTGGTTATCTGGTGCTGGGTTCTCGGCGACCATGTACGCTTGAACGCTCCGGCTTGCGCTCTGGCACCGGTCTGCGAACTCGCGAACGAGCTCATTCTGGAGGAATTCGGAAGGGGGCGTGCTTTGAACGGTTTGGGAAAGCAGTTGGGCGGAAGTTCGGGCTTCTTCAATTCGGGAAGAGAGCTCATGCGGAGCAGGTAAACGTTTGCTGTGGTGATTTCGAGCAAAGTAGTTTTGGCTGTTGTCATGTGGTGGGGCGTTCAACGTACGAGGTCCTGCTGGGCCCTAAAATAGTATTGGTTAGCAGAAGTCCGGCAATTTTTGAATAAGCACCATACAGCTAGCTTAACCATTTTCTCTTGTTCCCTCTTCCACATCTCGTTCAACATGGCGCATCCCTCGTCATCCGCCTTTTTTCTTTGAAATGTATCCAACGTCTCCATCAGTATCTGCCTTACACTAGGATCCCGTCCCATTCTCAGCAATTCCTTTACTGTCTGTACAAATTTCGAATCCATATTCCTCGTGAAAGTTTTGCCCGGGTTGTCAGCCAAGATTCTGATCAGCATGATGGCATTGTATTGAATATATGGTTTTGCAAAATTGTCCTTGGAGAGGTATTTCCGGATGGCGTAGGCGGATGCCTTTGCGGCGGATGGGGAAGATTCGCATGCTTCGACGATAGCTGGCAGAAACAATACTTCTTCTCCCTACTCGCTGTTAGTCTGCCCATTGCCCGTACCCAAAATGTTCATGCTACTTACCGAACCATTTGGTCCTCCGGATTCGCAGAATTTCCGCTGGGCGCCAATCAGTATCCAACCGTGTATCCCCTCACTTCAGCAATGCCACTTACCACATTTCGAACCGCGCTTGCTTCGGGGGTGTCGGCTTGAGGATCAATTACTTCTTCTTCGACTTCAGCTGGCGATACCGTTTCCCTGGCTGCAGTTCATGGTCAGCTTTGGCACAGATCTGGGGGGGAACCTCGGTAGTGGAGGGAGGGGGATGGCTACGTTTGCGCTTCAGGGAACCCAGCATTCGGTTGACGTTCATGCTCTTCATGGCCTTCATGGTGGCGCGGTGGTGTTGGGAGGTGTTGCAGTGACCGTTGTAGTGACAGCAAGAGCCGACTGTTGTTTGTTGCTATGGTGGATGCTTTGATGCGGGCGCGGTGAAGGTTGCAGGCGTGGGCGTGGGTGTTCCCAATGGAAGTACTCGAGTATCGTCGTATTGAGGGTCAACGCTGCGCTGGTTGGCGTTCAAGGTTGCTTTGGTGCGGGCAGGTGGGTCTCGAAGGGGTCAAACAGCGGCTGCCTCGCCTAGGCCTCAGGGTCCAGTTGGGGGGTTTAGGCACTGTACTTTGTAGAAGTACGAGTAGGCACTGCAGGTGATACAGCAGTGCCAGCACGATACGATAGGCTTCTGTCAGAGATATTTTTGGACCACTCGTAACCGCCCTACCTTGGGGTAGTGCTCCGTTCCGTTCCTTCAGTAATGTTCTGGCCGCAAACCTCGTCCTTCTCCGCAATCCGCGGTGTTTGCCGCAAAAGTATATCTTCGCTTTTCCTTGTACTGTAGTATTGTTGGAATGCACTGCTGCAGGTGATGCTTCGAGGACGTCCATGTTCTTCTACGACTTCTACAAAGTCCTCACCGAAATGAGTGTGGCGCGATTACACATCACAGCCATGGACTCGTCATCCCCTCTTCGTCTCTTGTGGAGGCCAAGAATCGCCAGGTGCAAATGGAGCAAGTGCAGCACAGCCTCATTGCGACAAGAATCCATCATCTCTTCTTTGTCTTGATTTCCCATTCGCTGCCCTGCGCTCCCACAAACCTTATGCCATGACTTCCAGTCCAATGATTCATGTCCACGGCCTTGCGCCAAGCGTCAGGATGCCCTACGGTGCCTACACACCTCGACGACTCGTCTGAAACGCGTGTCCTGGGGAACTGATGAGTGGTGTTGTGCTTTCTTCAATCGTCCATTTCAGCCCTCTGTACTCCGTACGTCGGACTTAATCGGAGATAACAGAAATGGTATCATTGAGCTGGTTGGGGCTGTTTTGGTTGTTTGCCCTGAGATCAGGTTCGCTTCTACTCTTCCAAACCCGTGGGGTGGGGGATTTGCATTTCCTGGAGTGACAAGCACATGGCCTATGCCTTCAGTGAAGGAAGTAGATGAGAAGGCTCCAGGATGCTCGATGTTTGGGCATCAATAGAACGCTTCCAGAACATCTCTGCTTGTTTGATCGTTCATGCATTATTCGTTATCACTATTACTACCACAATAAAACATTACCGTACTTTGTTCATCACTCATACCAAATATCATCAAAGATCCAAACTCCCAGTCAGCGGCAAATTCCTGCTGCTCGATCCCACGAAAACCTTATAACTCCCCTCTTGCAGAACCCAACTCTGCTCATTCACCCCCCACTCTGACAGATCTCGTCGTGTCAGTTCAAAGTCCACAGCCACGCTGTGTCCCGCGGGAATGGCAACTTTGTTGAACCCCCTCAGTTGCTTGGATGGGCCTCCGGGGACTCCAACGTACAACTGAGCCACTTCCATTGCGTCGACACGGCCGGTGTTGTGGACAACAGCCGAGACTTTGGCAACGATGTCCCAAATGCTCTTCATCCCACCCTCGAGCACCTCAACATTGGGAGGAAGATATGGGTGGTTCTCACCGACAGACTCAATTTTCAGATCAGAGAACTCAAAGGCTGTGTAACTCAAGCCAAACCCAAATTCATATCTTGGTGCGATGTTCTTCTGGTCGAAGTCCTTGTAATCAATGTATACACCTTCACTGAAGTTGCTCTGTGGGAAGTGGACATAATCGCCGTATTCTGCCTCGGGACTTTGAACATTATAGTCTGTCTCGTTCGTTGCGACGGTATATGGAAGCTTTCCAGATGGAGACACCATGCCGTAAAGAAGTTGAGTTACGGCTCTTCCGGAGTCTTGTCCTGGAAGATGAGCGTACATGATAGCGGTAACGTTGGGATGGTCAGCCCAAACATCAACAAGGCGAATGCCTGCGTTGTGAATAATAACCATAGTGTTATTGCACTTTTCAGCAACGTTGATCACAAGGGCGTCCGAGTAGTCATCTGGAAAGCGTTAGTCTTTATTTACTTTACAGGGTTCTGGGCTGTTTACCATAAAGCTTTGGTCTGTCACCACCCTCGGTAGCGAAAGCGTTGATGAATACGAGACAAGCGTCTGACTCTGCAGCAACAAAAGGGTTTCCAGACATAGTATCGTACATCACTTGTGTACCATCTTCGTATGCTTGATGAATTATCGAATCTAATGGTGCTGAGACGTATGAGTTGGCGTTTGCACCACTTCCACCTCCGGTGGTAAGTGTACCATTGATAGAAATGGCCGGTGGGGTCTCAAAGCCCGGCAATAAAAATCCAGGATAATTGTGCTGTCTTTTGTTAGAAATCAACGACAGGAAGGGTTCAGGACTTCTTACGATCGAGTCATATCCGAAGGCAAACTTATCGGCTTGAGATCCTCCAGATGGGTTAATGGTTGGTGGAGTAGCCGCATCATATCCAAAGACTGACAACAACTTGGGCTTGTTTAGTGGCAGGGCATTGTTGACATTCTTCACAAGAACGTGTCCTTCCAAAGCACTATTCAGAATGACAGACTTGGAAGCTGGATCACGAGCATCGACAATAACGTGAGGCTGGAGAAGATCTTTTGGTAGTCCGATTCCCTTTTCAGGATAGCTTGCCTGGTATATTGTTAGTTCCTGGTTCTTCAGCGGTTCAAATGTTACTCACATTATCTTGACCCAATTGGTACCACGACGCAACAATACGGATGGCCATATCGGACAATCTCGTATCTTCCATGCTTCCATTGTTGACAGCAGTCACTAGGTTTTCACCATTAGGGCCCCAGAATTCATCTGAATTTGGCATAACGAGATCCATTCCAGCCTGAGCAGATGCAACTCCAGAGTCTGTCATAAGTCAGCAAAAGGGTCATCTTCCACCTTTTGTAAGGAGGTCCACTTACGTTGCGCACCCCAATCCGAAACCAAGAAACCTTCGAATCCAAGTTCAGTTTTCAAAAGCCCGTTAATAACATGACTATTCTGACATCCATATGAGTTGTTCAGTCGGTTGTAACTGCACATCATTCCAGCCGCTCCAGCTTTCACGGTATCTTGGAAGGGCCATAGATACAGCTCGTGCATCGTCTTGTCGTCGATGTTGGATGAGAGACTGGTGTTCACTTCGTTTGCTGTTCTGTGGAGTTCTTGCTCGTTTCCGATGAAGTGCTTCACAACAGCTGTTACGCTAGCATCCTGGACTCCAAGGACGGTTTCGTAAGCGAGTTGACCACAGAGATAAGCTGTTCTCGTTAGTCTCTCTCACATATTAATGTCTGCCAAAAGTTATAAACTCACGATCACTACTGAATCCCTCCCAATTTCTTCCTCCTTCAGCCACTCGTCCAACAGGTCCCACAACAGGTCCCAACATCACATTAACTCCCTTCCTTCGGAACTCTCCACCCATATGTAACGCCCGTTCATAACTCAGATTTCGGTTCCAGGTTGCCCCAACGTGCAGACCTCCCGACCAACCGTTCACAAAATCCGTGTTTCTCAGTCCGTTTCCGGCATCTGAGAGACACAGACCAGGGAAGTTGAGACGAGGAACGGATCCGGTTTCTCCTCCGCAGCCAGTTGTAGGTGTGTGTCCTACAGTTATGTTGGCACGTTCTTCTGGTGTCATCTGGGCTACGAGGGCAGTTGCTCTGGAGTAGGCATCGGACCAGGAGGAGGAGCCAGGCATGGAAGCTGGGAGGAAGAGTTAGATGGATGGTTCGAGACATGAAGTGAGTTGTGGAAAAGTAAGAGCATTGCAGCTACTGTAGGATATCTAGAAAGAAACTTACGAGAAGGATACACAGGAGGAGACTGTCCATAAAAGAACGTATCGTCAGTTATCACATCCCCCACTACATTCTCCCCTAGCAGCAGGGCCGAAAATAGGGAAGCCTGAAGCCATTTCTGGAGGTTGGGAGAAACCATTCTTGTCAATTGTCGAGAAAGAGGAGAGGAAAGGGATGACTTCCAACAAAAAAGAGAAAAGGGAAGATGATCACCCAGCCACTTATGTACACTCCTCTCACCAGGGCCAAGCAGGAAGACATCGTCATAGCTAGCTGACATGAGAGAGAGCAAGTGATCACTTACGGAGTCTCAACTGATTCTTTGTCTGCCACTCATGCCTGCTGTGGATCTTGGACCCTGGCTCTGGGGTAGTCAACAGGGACCCGGTGGGGTTTCTGGGGACGAACCCCAGATGGAAATATTGATCTCCGTTTCTTTTTTTTTCACACCGTGTTCCACTATTTCCTTGGTCGAGGGCCTCTTCTCCCGAGGCTGCTGTGCGTGGAAGGCGTGGCGGGCATGCCTGACATCTCGTGCCGTGCGGAGAAGGGCCGACAGTTGTATTCTTTATGGGGATCTATGGATTTAGTGTTCTGTGGTGCTAGCCTTGGTCCTGTGCGATCGAGGAGAAGGAGGAGAATTTTGTTGGTGAGGGGTGAGGAGGGAGGGGAGTGTATGGTTGTGAAGGACTTGGGTAGAGGGAATTGGCGAATGGGAAACTTGAAATTGTTGTTGGTACAGTACTTAAGGAGGGGTTGGAGTGTGTAGTTGCACCACAGAGTCAATAATACTTGCCCTTTCTTCATTTTCCATCACTTAGAACTCTTACTCAAGAGACGAAAAACATTACAAGGTCTCTGACTCAAAAGTTACTCTACTAACGTACCATCAACCCAGCCAGACTTGCTATTACACAAGTAAACACCGTAAACGTTCTTACCCTCATCTTCCCCAGATCTCCACCACAAGCTTCCATACCGTCCCCCCAAACAACGAATCTCAAACTCGGCAAGTCTCCCTCTAAATCCCTTTGCATTCCTGTCCTTCTTTGGCTTTCAACAACAGTAAACCCGTAGATATTCCATCTCTGTAGCTAGGTAAGCAAGCTAGAAAAGTCATCTGATGGCTCAAGGTGGATCGCCGTCGTGTTTTTCTGCCATGTTTTCCCCGCAAATATGGGGGATGGAGGTCTGTCTTCCCCGCGTTGAAGTAGAGGCGCTTTGTTGGGTGCGTGGGGAGGCTCTGGGGTTCTTGACAGGGGTGGGAGAGTCGGGTCCTGGGTGGGAGGGGGTTTCTTTGGAATGAATGGTTGGTTGGTTGGAGGAGGTACTTGGATATTTCTGCTATTTGGTTAGGAGGGTTGAGTAGTATAGCGAAAGTGTATTTAGTATATGTACTGTTAGTCGGATTGTTTACCATCGTCTGAAGACATGTCTTGAAGCATATAATCAAAGTGCTCTGGCGTTTACAGCACCTACGCAAAGCCTGACGGCTTTCTCACATCGGCTGGGTTGGGCCGTAACATGGTTGGCACGCCTAATAATTCCTTCTATCGCTATTCTCTACACTGCACTGCACCCCTCACGAACAATCGGTGGACGGTGAGGACCCCTGGAGAAATCCGGTTTCTTGGACTTGCTGCATTTTTATGGGTCCCGGTGTTGAAAGGGGATCTTGAATGGTCTGGAGATCATTTGGGGTTGGGCCGATCCGGGGGCGGCGCGGTGGTTAACTTGCTGGTGATGAAGAAGTGGACGGACGGCATGGTCTTGGGACGGTGAAGGCGGGTGAGGGTTGCGAGCTTGGATGGAGATGGGGATGTGAGGGCGGGGAATTGCTGTCCCGAGGTTTAGGAGAGGTATAGTTCGTGCTGGGATGGAAAGTTGGTCGGTAGGGGTTATTTTACGAGTACTTGAGAAATGGGGGAGATCTTGGAGCTACAGTAATGTAGATGGAAAGACTGGAGAAAGGATACGAGTAGCTGATTTGCCCCAGGGGCTTTCCATGAATACCTACTGTAGCTTACCTACTATTTCTTTGCTTTCAAGAACTGGAGATCAGGGTGGATGAGGATAATGTGTCGGTTCCTACTCTACTACCGATACAGGTAGTCAGTATCCGAGACATTCTCGTTAAGGTGGGATACTCTAAAGTTCGAGTTCTTGGTTCTTTTTGAGTCGGGTACTTGTACTTATGCTTAAAGCTATGGCTCGGCTGTGGGGTTTGAGTTTTTTACTTTATCTTGTCTGGGGTATTTTGCGGGGATGCATGCGCGTCCTAATTGTATGAAATATTGAAAAACACTTCGGTCGTAACTCTTGCCTGTTTTGATTTTCGACTTTCAGGCCGTCAATCTCAGCATTATTGTTTCGGAGTGTCTAGAGCCCAGTTCTCTTCTATTGCAGCCCTGGAGCCTTGTTACATTAGCTTCATTACTTCCTCCCTTTTCTCTCTCCTTTACTTTATTGAATGGGAAGCACCATTAAAACGAGGCACAATAATCAGAGGCAAAGAAATTCTGCGGTTTGTGGCATGTCAAATGGGAGCGAGAAATGGAGGGAGGGGTGGGAAGTAAAGCTGGGATGAGGGAATGAGGGATAACTGACGACGTAGTGTTCGTGATAATATTTAAACATTCAAAGTCTTACAGTACTTACAAATATCACTTACTTTTATCAGAAATCAAAAGAAATTTGATGATTCAGCTATAAAAACCAACAAAATCAACTAAATCTATGGTTGTCTAATAGAAGGTGAGATGCGCTGCCCTCACTCTGCGTAAGATTATACCATATACAGCCATTACATGAAAACCCTAGCGTCAAGAGGTAATTTACCTGACTTATTTACATGAAGTCGATATCGAGTATAATATACTGATTATTTCAAAGCATCATATAACCGAATTATTACGTGCGGCTTTTAGGATAATGGTATCTTAACTCGGGACGTCCAGAGCAATGACCTCGTCTCTTACTTTATTGGAAATCTCGCTTAGCTTTCCAATACATCATATGTCAACAGCATTTTGGCAAGGGACTTGGGTGTAGACAGTGATCACTCATCGCTTGATCTCTGTGTTTTAGCTATTATTGGGCCTCAAAGTTTTATTCGGGGAGCACGCATATGTTCAATGGGGATGAGCAATACCGCCTAAAAAGATTTGTTTTTGGCATCTTGATCTTATGCCCCAACACTGTTATCCGGTAGTACTCTCAGCCTCCTTCTACGATAATTCTTTTCGAGCTTTTCGAGTTGTAATAGACAGCTACCACATTGGGAGTATTCAAAGTCGCTCCCCTTCTTTCGGCAAGGTTTTGTTTGCTTAATGATAATTACAGTATTAGCAGTATCTTTGGGGGATGGAGGCGTGTACGGGTACTAGGAGACTCGGAGCGAGGGTGGGGAACGGATCACAGGCATATACTCACAAATTTTATGGAATAGTACGTAGAGAATATCAAGGGAAAGGATGCAAGTACTCAGGGGAGGAAGCTGCTTGGTTCAACCCTGTTCCACGGCTAGTAAGATCTTACAGCTCACCAGGGGTCGTCAGAATTCTGGGCGCAGCGTCGGATTTTGGCCGAAAACACACCAAAAACTGCGTCTTCACAACCCTATAACTCTACGAATTCGTATTAGAACTATATATAATATCTTATATATGAACTCTTTAGAGTATAAAGATAAAGTGTATATACGAAAACTTTCTTCAAAACCTAATATGTTAAGAGATATTCTAGTAGAGAGTTTCCTCCTACTAAATTCCCTAGTAAATTTATTAGTCTTATAGTACTTGAGTTAACTTACTTTTATTAAGATTCTAAATTGTACAAGTTATAGCGATTATACGTCTCTACTATAGACTTTAGTTACAAGCTATTAAGATTGCCCTTTATTTTATTATAATTTAGTAAAGTAGGGTGTTTTAGTGTGTTTTTTTTTCGGCCAAAATCCGACGCTGCGCCCAGAATTCTGACGACCCCTGGTGAGCTCATTTAGGTTGAGAGGGATTAAGGGGAGATTCTTCAGAGTTCAATTTACTGTAGGTGTTGCAGTAGGTCTGACTGTCAGAATTGACCATATCGAATTGAGTTGGGAAATCTTTCAGTGAAACAGCTTTTCTTCGAATATATGTTTAATGTATAGTCTGGAAATCTTCAGAGTGTTGAAATACATAGTGGAGGATATGGTGGCTTAACATGGGATTCAGTACCATGCAGGGCATCGGTATTGGTCTATTAGTGATAGACTCACGCCCTACAAAAGAATAAGCTATACTATAATTACCCCTTTAACTATATAGAGTAAGTATAGTATACAGGGGTTTCTTTTTATAAAAGGTGAGAGTCTATTAACAG
This sequence comes from Hymenoscyphus albidus, assembly GCA_911693285.1. Classification (NCBI taxonomy): domain Eukaryota; kingdom Fungi; phylum Ascomycota; class Leotiomycetes; order Helotiales; family Helotiaceae; genus Hymenoscyphus; species Hymenoscyphus albidus. The sequence goes on along the minus strand of CAJVRM010000363.1, from coordinate 4,895 downwards.
GGTTAAAAATGTCCTAAAGAATATCTAGTAATAGACTCCCTCCTACTATTAATAACTAGCTAAACACTATCTATTTAACTACTTTATTACTATTTATCTAAAGCTGGATTTGTGGGTTTTTATTTCTCTGTATGTCTATACTATAATTTCTACTACGCGTATTCACCTAGAGAGAGAGACTTACCGAGGGGAACAGTAGGTAGAAAAGATAAAAGTATTTGGAGAAATCAAGCTCCTAAGAGAGTTAGTAAGATACTGATCCCTAAAACTTCTAAATTTAGGTGTGATTGAAGTGTTTTTTTGAGAATTCAGTATAGCATATATAGACTTCGAAGTCGTTTACGTGATATATCCAAACCCGTGCTTCTACAGGGGTAGCGTATTCCTGTGTGTACAGCAAATCCGTGGCGAACGTTAACCTCTAGGATAGTGTGTAATGAAGCTGTATCTTTCCTGTTCATATCAAGAAGGTCTAGTCTCACGGTAAGGGTGATGGGGTAGGTTCTATGGTATGTCCGTTCTCGGAAAGTGGTGTTTGCGGACTTTGCGGGGTTATACCTCCGTACGCGAGTATCGCCAAAAAGGGAGAACGGTCACGTGAATAGTTTGCCACCTGCGAGGATCAGTTACCTGGCTGAGACTTATTTAGATCGCTATGTTTATACGAATTAGGAAATACTCACGAGGCCAATTGTATGCGGAGATCTTGGTAGGGGATGAATCAATTATTAACTCCGTTATTGCCAAAGGAACTTTTGGAAAATAATTATATAAATAGTGACACCTTGTCCGTTCCAACATTTCCAATTTAATCAATCACCTTGACTTTCAAGTTTTGTTCTCTATTCTTGGTAGATTCCTCAGAAACAAGTATCATCAGAATGCCACCCTTGTCTGTTCCCAACTCGCTTCAGGGTAGCCTCGATGCTACCAAAGTCGACTATGTGCAACTCGGCTCCTCGGGCCTTCGAGTCTCCGTTCCAATATTTGGAACGATGGGTATTGGAAGTAAAGAGTGGATGCCATGGATCATGGAAGAGGATGAAGGATTGGAACTATTGAAAGCCGCTTATGATAGAGGTGAAGTGACTTTGAGTGTATGCTTGGTATATCAAGCTAATTACAAATTAGGCCTTACTACGTGGGATACTGCAAATGTTTACTCCAGCGGTGTCAACGAGGAGATTATTGGAAAGGCTATCAAGAAATTTGATATTCCTAGACATGAGATTACTATTCTGGCGAAGTGTATGGGGACAGTGCCTAAGACGCCAGATATTTTTTATTGGATGTTTGAGCCCCAATTGCACAAGAGTAAAGACTATGTCACCCAAGGCGGTAGGTACAGAAATCCGCTTTTCATAAGTGTTATTAGCTGATCATGTTTAATTCAGGGCTGTCACGAGGAGCACTTTTCAGAGCCGTCGACGCCTCACTCAAGCGTCTGGGAACAGATTACATCGACCTCCTCCAAATCCACAGGTACGATGACACCGTTTCCCCCGAAGAAACCATGAAGGCTCTCCACGACCTTGTCCAATCCGGGAAAATCAACTACATCGGCGCGAGTTCCATGTGGACCTACCAATTCGCACGCATGCAATTCATCGCCGAGAAGAACGGCTGGACAAAGTTCATTAGTATGCAGAATCGGTACAACCTCTGCTACCGTGAGGAAGAGAGGGAGATGAATAGGTTCTGTAAGGAGACTGGTGTGGGGTTGATTCCTTGGTCGCCGTTGAATTCGGGCTCGTTGTCGAAGCCCCGTGGTGTTGAGACGGGACGGTCGCAAGCGGTTGCTGCGATGGCAGGTGGTGCCACGGATGCTGATGATGCTATTCGTGACCGAGTTCAGAAGGTCGCGGAAAAAAAGGGATGGAAAATGAGCCAGGTGGCACTAACCTGGCTGAGAGGAAAGGGCTGTATCCCAATTGTTGGTTTGAATAATTCCAGCATCGAAAGGCTTGATGAGGCGTGTTCTTTGCGGGGCTTGGAATTGAGTGAGGAGGTAAAATACTTGGAGGAACCTTACGTTGCGAAAGCTATAATCGGACACAGCTAGAGCTTCCTAGGGATCTCCAGTCAATTTGATATATCAAAAGGATTCGCATAGAAACAATATATGAGACATTACATTAAAATTAGTGATGCGTTTTTTGGGATGGTTTGGAGATAAGGGTTCCACTCCCGGATGCTTATTACCTTAAATCCGAAGAAGCAACATAACTTCTGAAAGGCACACCAGATTGTCACCAACTCTCAGGTGCTGTAGTTCACTCATTGTGCCAGAAATTATGACCTTTCCAAGCAAAGCTTGTCGTACGTGCAAGCAACGTCGAGTCAAAGTGAGGGCCTCAAGACACAAGCATAGCTTCAAAGACTCTGCTAACAAAAGAACAGTGTGATGAAACTCGTCCGACTTGCAACCGACGCCAGAAGGCTAAGATCTTTTGCCGAACGCCAGAAGAAGACAGCAAGTATATATTCTTGAGCGAGAATGAATATGCTGTCGGTGAAAGGAAACGTCCACGAGGGCCCAATGTGAACACACCCTCCAACTCCACCTCCACAGAGCGGCAAGAACTCTCCAATACCCCATATTATGCTTTAATACAAGCTAGAAAACGACAGAGCCCTACAATTTCGCCAACTTTACACGATTCTCTGGATGATCAAGTCCTTACTTACTATTCAAATTTCTGGGTCGAAGCACCTGAATATCTGCCTGAAATTGCGGAAAGCCACTTGAAGTACATCACACCAACCGTGTGTTATTCCCAGCCTGAGTCAATTCTCAGTTTAGCAATATCGGCCGTATCACACGCCACATTTAGTCGAGCTCGGAAACGCCACGATGCTTTGGCCGTGGCAAGTACGAAGTACTCAAAGGCTCTGTTAAATATGACCTAGCATTGACGAATGCAACCGAAGCAAAGCATGACGACGTTATTGTAGCAATCATGCTGTTAAGCTTCTACGAAAATTGCGTTGTGGATAAGAACTCTCAAGCCGCCTCGAGCGGAGGCATTCAAGTAACAGGCGCTCGAAGTTTTGCCCATCACGATGGGGCAATGGCAGTACTGAAATTGCGGAGACGGCCAGATAATTGCACGAAACCCAGTTCTGACGTGGATAAGTTAGTTCGGCGTCAATTGATACGATCTTTGCTTTTGAGGAGCCTGCCCGTACCATCCTAGCTTCGGGATGGGGAAGAATATGGGGAGTCGGGGGTCGCACTTGCCTTGGATAAGTGTATGGTGGAAGCAGCCGAGCTGAGACATCAGTCCAGCACCCAATATTTCTAGGAACTGTCGAAACCTGGAAGTGGAAGCGAACCAGTGAGGCTACGTGGGCTTTTGGAAAGTGCTCAAAACTTGGACTTTGCTTTGATGATATGGGCAGAAAACTTGCCTATAGAATACTCGTACAGCAGCCGTACTCTACAAGATAGCGAATACGCCCAAACAGACGAAATAATATTCGACAAAACCGTTCATATCTACCAAACAGTAGCGCACGCCGCAATCTGGAATCGCTACCGAGCTCTACGTTTGACAGTCAACGACATCATACTCAAAACTATCTCGTCAACCCGTTGGTCTTTCGAGCTCGCCATAGATCAAGCGAACATCAAATCTGTGATTCAGTTCTTGACAGATGACATGTGTGCAAGCATTCCATCTATGCTGAAACTGATTGATATCCATGAGACTACAGCCACTCAGAGGCCTACTCCAGAGATTTCGGTAAAAGCCACGACGGCTTTCTTGTTGGCTTGGCCGCTCGCGATGACCACTATTATATCGAGTCTGCCGGCAAGACATTTGCGGTATTTGAAGAATCGCTTATTGGATGTAAGCGAGATTGCCAATGACAGTGTTTTGGAAAGGGGTTGCAGTGGGTTCATAAGGACACCATATTTCCAGGGCCGTATAAATTGACTCGTAGCAAGTCCAACCGTTCATGTATGAGATTCTTGAAGTTTGACGTACGAGAGCGAAAAGAACAACGCTTAGGGTGACCAGAAACGCCAGGGAGGAAGAGAGAGGATAGACAACGATACCTTGTCAGGCAACTTGTTCAATACGGTTCGAGTTTTAATTTTTCTCGTTTCTCATTGTCAAATATAAGACCTTTGCTTCATCGTTCCTTCTCTCCTTATCTCAAGTCAACTCCAGAAATTTCGCAAACTCCATGCGAAGGCTTCAAATGTACATAAATACATTATAAAAGAGGGAAGGAACGTCCTCCTTGGCCCTCTCTATATTAATACCGCTGTGGGAAGTTACAACAGCTGGAATCTTTTTTACAGCCGTATTAGTACCGTCTTAATCTATATGTCGCAACATCCACACGTTGTTTACTCACATGACCTGGCACTGGCATATAAGCGTTTGTAGTCTAGCTAGCTGCCTTCCTCCTTAAGCAATTAGACACCACCGAATAAGGACTGATTACTTCAACCCCTTATGACCACTCTGTACGAGTACTGGGTGAACCGACAGTATGCAACCGTTATAATCATAACAGTTGTAAACATGGGCGTTTTCCTCTAAGGTAAGATGGATCGGACGAGAGAACGTGCCATCACACAATATCATAATACGAGAGCTAACAAGATACTGTGACGATTTTGATTTGTGTATAGTGAATGTGGTTTTAGTCACGTGAGCCACGAGGCGACGAGCTCAACTTCAAATAGCTTCAGGTCCTGGGACCTCTTTCGCTCCTCGTAGTCAATTTAATCTATCAACCTGTACTGTCCTAGACGTGCATTCTCACATATTGACTACCAACAACACACTACGAACCCCTGAACCTCCACGACTCACGAACCTCCAGTGCGCTCAGCGGGCTCTCAGATACCTATCGAAATCCTCACGACCCCCCAACAT
>CAJVRM010000362.1:0-16812 GCA_911693285.1 Hymenoscyphus albidus | reverse complement strand
GAGAGGGAGAGGGAGATGGAGAGAGGGGGAGGGTTAGGGAGAGGGAGAGGGTGGTTGGTGTAATGTAGTGTAGTGTAGTGTGGTATAGTGGTTAAGGGAATTATGTGTTCTTGATGTGAATGGGATATTGATTTGCTGATCGTGAGTGGGCTTCAGTAGACTGGACTGGAGAAGGCGGAAGAAATCTTTCTCTAACTTTTGGAATTTTGGAGAGTAGATTTAGAGGATATGGAAAGTATCCGCAGAGAGATGATGGGAATTTGTTGGTTTGTGAAGTAGGTTGATGTTCGATGGGTTTGAGATGGTGGGTTTTGTATGTATTGTATTGTATTGTATTGAGAATGTTTGGGAAGCTCTGATCTAAGCTTCTCGTTGTTGCGGTTTTTAAGGTTCTGAACGGGATTGGTACTATATCGTCAACAGAGTCGATCTGCAACAATAGGTGCTTTGACATCACTACTCTCTATCTCCTTTGATTTAGTTCTCGTCATTATACTTAGGTATGTGAACAACTTAGGTTCACTGTCGATAATGGGAAGTGTCCTGAAGCAATACAGTACTATATTCTTATAAAGAAAGAACAGTGGAATTTACTTAGCAAATATAATAACGAACTACGTATACAGTATACCTTTGCTGTACGAATACCAACCCCATCCATACTCCTTTTATCTCATAAACTACCTATCTCGAAATTTGGAAGTATAGCAGCTAAAGTTTCTCCTCCAATCGAGCGAGGTATGGAAGTACTATAGGGGTGGCACTGTCTCTGGAAAACTGAAGAGTGGACTTGGGGTTTTGGATGGATGTAGAAGGAACGGTTTGGTGTTTCTTTGTTGGGTTTTGGTATGATGTGATGATGTCTTTGCTTGTGTCTTGGGGGTTGTTGTTATTTCGTTTGAGGTGGGTTTTTGGTTGGAGATAAGTAGATATTGGAGTTTGTGAGGGGGGAAGTGAGGGTGTTAAGCTGTTGGAATTACCTCTTAAGAAGGAAAGTTTGCTCTCAAAATAGGGGGCAGCTAACCCCTTTTGAAAAGAGTACGATTGTAGTTTCAATTTCGTTCGGCTAATTCTCTCTCGAATATTCTTCCCGCTACCCTGATACCATCAATCCAAAATTCGAACACATAAAACTTTTAACACACTAGTACAGTAGAATTGTCACCAGCAATTTCATAAATCATCAAACATATAACACACATAGTCCAAGTCCCAATCATTCTAATTTTCCATTCATAAGATCACCCTGCTTCAAAGATGGTCAAAAGTTATGCCAAGTACATAAAAGGATTCAAACTTACTGTTTACCACTCTTCTCGCTTGATATTCCATGGAAGATCTTCGTCTCGAATATCCGCACAAAGAAAGAACTCGGCATATTTGCCCTTGCCTGAGAGCTCTCCACTCCTGTCTAGAGAGGTTACTCTTGAGCAAGGGTTGTAAGATTGATTCGTAGCTGGAGGGGATACCATGCTCTATCTTGGAGTAAAGTGTGCGATAATATTCTGGCAGTCGTAGTCGCGTCTCGGTCCTTCGTCTTCCTGTCCTCGATACTTGTGGCGACTCAATTTCATCCAATGTGCATTGCCGTGAAATTTCAAACTGCAGAGCTTCAGCCTCAAGATCCTCACCATAGGTATAGTGAGCTAGCCGCAAGGCCTTTTCGTGATATTTTAATATAAGTATAAGAATACTTTCGTAAGCCTTTTCGCCGGCAGCTCGCAACAGTGGCTCTTGCAAAGAACGATATTGTGGATTGATCCATGGGCCTAAAATATATATATCTTCATTAGTTCCGTTTATTGTACCATCGGCCTTCAACCGAGAATTCCTGACCAATGAATAGTACTTCTTACACCAATTGAAACTTGTACCCTAGCTCTAGGTGGAAAAGAAAAGACTTACCGGTCAAGTGTATAAGGCACTCTTTGAACAACAGCTTGTTCCTGAATCTGGCCGCCGTTTCCAGTAAGTTGCAGCACTCGTCTGCGATTGACTCTACAAAAGCTGTGCTATCCATCAAAGACGATGAAACTGCTTGACTGAGAATTGGAAGGCAACGGTAGTAATCTGCAAGCTGGGTACAGACCGCCAGATGGGCGGCTGATTCGATAATGATTCCCTTGCTGTGAATTGCAAAGAGTACTGTCTTGAAGGCGTTGATCCAAAGAGGTTTATCAGCTACTGTGGTAGCACTCGATTCGAGGGGATCTTTCTGTTCAGGTGCATATCAGCAAAGTTGTTCAAGGTGCCAGACAGTAGGCTGTCTCGATTCTATATGTAGGGTGGGCGGAAGTAGCCCCCTTGACCTGTCACCCTGAGATTATTGAAGTGAAAATCCCAATCTTCTAGAACAACTTGACGCATTATGCGAAGTATCTCGGCGAACATATTTCTCAATCTCTCTGAGATGTCGAGACAAACACTTCGCCTGTCCCCGCCAGAATAGAAGCAAGAACCATTTCGATGTAATTTAAACATACCTTCGCATGTTCCCACACCAGAGACCAATTTCCGTCATCATCCACCTTCGTCACCCACATATATTTGAACTCTGGATCCGAAGCCGGTTGGTTTTTATCCGCCGAGTCGAAAAAGGACCGGAAGAACTCGGAATGCATCTTCAAGGCCATGGAATGGACATGAAATTGTTGATCAAAGACTTGAAGATGGACGTCTGGATGCATGTTGCGCCGGGCGAGCACGATTGGTGCAGGATCATCGGTATCGCGTAGACTTTCTGTCATGTTGATGTATGTTCGTTAGGTTTTTGAGATGTAAGGATGACTCCGGGAGAGCCTTTGAAATGCGTGCAAGCTCTCTGCAGTTTTCTGAGAGGTAAATCTGAAGGTACAACGTCAGAGCTGGATTGACAACTTCCCAGATTGAAGTGCGTTGGAAAAATCCGTTTGCTTCCCCGCACGTGCCTTCCAGAATATCATGCAGAGGACGGACAACTCCTTGCTGCTTTAGAAACGCCTGCGCCAGTTTCTAGACTTCTGAGGAATAAAAAAGAGAACATTTAGACCAGTAGTCATGGTCTTACTCAATCTTTCTCGAGGACTCTGTCGAGAATGCGGGGACTATTCTGTTGTCAGTCGACGATCCAGCTCGCTTAACGTCAAGTCACATTGACGTTGAAAAGCCAAGAGTTTCTGCATTTTCATTTCAGCTAATCTATGAATTTCTTGGAACGCGAAAGCAATCTATAAGCAGTCTTCATCGAACTTCATCTCTAGACCTCTCACGTTTGTTACACGCTGAGCTTCACAACATCTTCCGTTCCCATGGACATTTCTTGGCAATCGAATGGAGGCTGCACAACTTTCATCCATGCCTCCAAACCTACGAAAAAATAATTCTCATTTTTCTTCTTGGGAGATGTTTATCAAGAGCTGCAAGTAAGCTCGTGGTATCTGTTTCCATAAAGAGAAACGTATCCCAATGATATCTATTCTGATCCAGATAGATCCACAAAGTCAAGAGACTATTCATTTCCACCTCAATGGGGACCTGTTATTGCCACACTCACACCTAGTCTCCTGCACACGACACCATGAGTCACCATGTCCCCTAAGGTGTATTCCATGGAAGGTCTTGGTCTTCGACTTCAGCGCAAAGAAATGTATCCAGGAGATCCTCATTCCTTCCTACAACCAGATCCTTCCCATGCAATTTAAGGTTGTTGGTCAACAACTCCTCCATTTAGTCAAAAGCACACACAAATAGTGATGCGTGGAGGACACAATGATTGTAATGTAGGGCATAGAAAAACTCTGGTAGACGCTTCTCGGGATCAAGATGAGTAGACGGCACGGTTTCTCTAAGGCGTGAACACAGATGATAGTAATGATATAGACCTTGAAGCTTCCTAGTCTTGTCGTTGATTCTTCTACACGCAATCCAAATCAGTCGTCTCAACTTCCAATCCTCGAATTCCTCCCAAACCTCTTCAGGCCGACGCCAGTGAGCACCAGCGATGTGAACGACGCATTCTCGAAAAAGGACAGCATTCTTGAGTTGCGCTGCTACAGGTAATAACACCTTGCAGTCTGTGTGTATATACGCTTGCATATTGTGGGATTGGGCCAAAACTGAGGAAACCCATCTTGGAAACAGTTCATGCAAGCCATAGTAGTCCGCCAACCCTACTGCTGAAATAAGTCCATCTACTGTGTTGATTGCCAGGGGATGATCATAGATTGCTGCTAAGACCAGGTGAAAAGCTTCGATTTCTGTTTCTGTGTCACCATTCAGTGGATGTTGAGATGCGGCTGTGTCACTCTTCTAAGATCTTATGTCAGTCAAGTCCAGAATAGGTAGTATTGATGGATGCAGGAATCAGTGACTGTAAACTCGAGACGCCTTCTCTTCAGCATATGCAGCAATCTTTTCCAAAATCATATGCCTCAAGAACTCAAAGGTTTAAGTTGGACCTTGGTACAACAGCTAAGGTTTGCTAGCTTCATCGTTCTTGCCTCGCCTAGTGCTGGTATAGAGAAAGCCAATACTCACGATTCGAGAAGTATCTTGGAGAGACCATGTGCCATCCTCCTCAATAACTGACATATACCGAAGTCGAAAAGCGCCTGCGTAGTCTGTCTCAAATCTTCCTGGCCAATTGATGCTAGATCGAAAGAAGATGGATTGTAACTTTAGCTGCGCACTTTGCACATTGAATTCTTGCCCAAAGACCACAATTTGAACGTCAATGGCGCCAATATCTGGTAACTGAAGAATGATGGTTGCTGGTGTGGTGTTTCCGCCATTTGTTGTGGGTGTTTGAGTAGCTTCCATGGCTGAGAATGTTGCTATGTCGTTGGAAGGTTGACTTGAAAGCTATGGAATGATTTTGAAGCCGCCGACTGCCGATCAAGTACATAGTACTCGATGCACGTGATATATCTAGCTTCGTTAGCCTTGGCATGTGTACATAATAGCGTACACTTGCGACCTGTACTCGTTGCATACATTCAATAGTCATAGTAATATAGAATACTATTACCTTTACATTCATGTCGTGCTATTGACTTAACTGGGTTAAACCAACATTGACTTTCAAGGTAGCAGACATTGCTGATAGTGGATATGTTTTTGAGCCATCCTAGGTTCACAGGTGGAGTGAAAGATACAAGAGAAATTTGAGCTAAGGAGGGTCTGGCTAGGTTAAAGTCGCGACTGTCAAGAGTTCACTAGGTCTATCTCTTGGCAACCTTTAAGCGAACTCCTCTGAAGCGACCCCTGAAGCTTCAATCTATGCCCAGATGCGTAACAACTAACGTTGAATCAAAACTTGTGAAAATGAATCACGCAATTGGATATCGCCAAGAAGTCTGTTCACATAGAACATAAGACAACGGCTAATTTTAACCGTATACTGAAGATCTTATGTTTATTACTAGAGGTCGAATTTATACCCTTAATTCAGGATTCCTCCATATCAAAGTAGGCCTCAAGATGATTAAATCAAGGGACTTGTAGCCTGAAAGTGTTTGTAGCCCATTCAGAATTGACACCTAGTCTACTTGAATAGACTCAGTCAGACCCGTTTTAGCCTGCAACACTCGCGAGAATCATCTCCATAGCCACCGTATCCTTAGTAAGAAAAACAGATGTCAATTGACGCTGCAAGCCGTCGAGTCTTCCTGGCTCCCTAGCAGGATTTCATCATCTACCAAGCTATTTCGTTGACATCCCATGGTAACATATCATCAGAAATCTCTGCACATAGAAATGTGTCTTCAAACTTGCCTTCACCAGCACGGGCAGATGGGTTTAGTTTCAGGTTGCTCTGCAATGCGGTTTTCAAGAGAGCGGCATAGGCGGGAAAATCGGGTTCTGCTTTCTTGAGAAGCTCTCTGAACAAAAGAGGCAACACAGCACGTCTGGATTGGTCTTTGGTACCCCATGCGAGTAATATGCTCGAGACACCAAGGTCTGCATATCCCCTGCTCTCGATGGTTCTATTGGGATTGTAGTGCATCGCAACAACGTCGAAGGTTGACAAGTGGTGTTCTGCAATTTTTGATTTTAGGGCGCGATGTGTTTGTTCTGCGAAGAGTCGTAATTTCTGGTCTCGTATTCTTTGGTACATAGGGTCATGGAATGCTCTAACCAAATAGATCAAGCATTCTTTGAACAATATCTTGTTTCTCAATTTAGCTGCCACATCTACCAGTTCCAGGCAGTGATTTGGAAATCCAGACATAATACCAGGGCTACGGTAAAGGCTGGCTGAAGCTATGGTCGAAGGTTAGTTATAACGACGGTCAAACAGAAGCAAAAATTAAAAAATACAGAGAGAAAATGGGCTTGTAGGGTTCATATGGGTGTCCGTTCTTTGTATGAGAAAGATGTTAGAAGGGAGAATAGAATAAAATAAAACATACCAGCGACCGACAAGTTTGGAAGACAACGGTAGTAGTCTGCTAGACCCGCGAGGTCGATCAATTGACGAGGTGACTTAATTACGATTGGACAGTTGTACATCGCCTGGAGGAGGGTGCGGAAAGCCTCGACATGTGTGGAGGGTGATCCAGCCAATTTGGCGGTTGGGGTTTGATGCTATCACTCGATCAGTGTCATCCTAGCCAAAAGCTAGCTAGGGTTCGGATGTAATAGGAAGATGCGTATGAAAAGACTGTACATACCAAAGTCTCAGCGGAGACTAATGACCATGTGCCATCTTCGTCAATTTGGGTAACCCACTTGTACGCAAACTCAGAATTTATTGGCGGGGTCGAGGCAACCTTCCCCGGCGAATCAAGATACTTGCGAAAGAATTCGGAGCTCATCTTCAGGGCCAATGAATGAACATGGAATGCCTGGTGGAAGACTTGAAGGTGAACATCAGGCTTGAGACCAAGTATGGGGAAGACAATGGGCGCGGGAGCCCGCTCAGGGGTGGACGAGGTCATCTTTCAAGAGAGTGTAGGTACTTCGACTGAGGATTGAGTTAGTCGGAGACTATAGGGGCCTTAAGTTATTGCGTTGTAATGTAGATCGAGTGGTTGTAGAAAATATCAAGCGGTCTGTATAGTGATGGAATGAGGAGCGTATTTAGGTTTTTAGAGTATATATGCTATTCTAAAAGCATGTGATATCTCCCAGCTTGTCACTTTCGTTGTTTAAATGTCGAGGAGACAAGAGAATGAACAATTCGCACCTCGCTCTTGAAAACTTGCTGGTACGCGCTCGGTACTCTACAGATCTTCCGACCATAGCAAAGAAACGAGCATAACTAGAATTGGAAGCTTCCTCTGGACTTTTCTGAAAGATTCTCACTTGTGGAGCACCCTGGGCCAGTGAGCTGGATCGACTCTCAACGCTTTAGTATCCTCATCCAAAGAAGAGCCTCACTTTCGATGGCTATTCAAACACACAAATGGAAATGAATGATATCCATCACAAGGAAAATTTCTTGAGTTTAATCAAATTTCATTATTAAAGAATCAAAATTAAACCCTCCTACTCAGTCAGCGAAGGCTACCCCTCTTCCCACCAACCAGCCAATATGCAAAGATATGGTCCTGATCCAGTGCGTAACAGAAGGGAAAGTTTACTCCGTATTGAATGCATTTCCTGTTTCAAGGAACCCTTCTACATCTTAAATGCCATGGCGAGATATTTATGCACCATTACCGTTGTAACCGATGAGGTTGACGGAACCCTGAACACTGGTGACTTGACCAGAGGTGGCAAGAGCAGTGATGCGGCTGAGAACGGCAGCTGGGGTAGCAAGACCCTCGAGGCCGATGAGGTAAGCGGCCAAACCGGCGATGTGTGGGGTGGCCATGGAGGTACCGCTGATGGTGTTGGTAGCGGTGGTGGAACCGATCCATGCGGAGAGAGTGCTATAAGAGTATTAGTGACTGTTTACCTTATGGTAATCTAAGGGAGAAGCCATACTTGACGCCTGGGGCGAAGATGTCGAGAAGTGTACCATAGTTGGAGAATGAGGCACGAGCGTTAGTGCTACTGATAGCACCGACAGTGATGGCACTTGGCTCAGATGCGGGAGAGTAGTTGGCAGCGTTGGCACCAGAGTTACCTGCGGCGACGACGTTGGTGACACCTGTTGGACATTAGCATTTGTTTTTTCTCAGGGGAGTAGCCGAGAAGCGTAAATAATTTCCTCGCTCGCTTAGGACTTTGAGCACTAACCGGCACGGACTGCAGCTGCAACAGCAGAGTTCATAGCAGAGGAAAATCCTCCTCCAAGAGACATGCTCAAAACAGATCTAGGCCGGGCGTTTGTGGCAACCCATTGAACACCTGAGATAACACCTGAAGTAGATCCAGATCCGGTGGAGTCGAGAACCTTGACGGCAACAATGCTGGCTTTCTTAGCAACACCATAGGTCTTTCCTGCAGAAGTTCCGGCACAGTGAGTTCCGTGTCCGTACTCATCGGTGTTCTGGTATTTGTTAGCTATGAGAATTGCATGTTTCCCAGAAATTACTTACTGGGGATCCAGAGATGTAGTTTGCTCCCCAGGTAGCACGGCCCTCAAACTCGACGTGCTGGAGGTTGACACCGGTGTCTACAATGTAGATGGTAACACCTGAACCGGCAGTTGAGTCGTATACGTAAGAGGTGGTGGATGCAGCAGACTTGTGGGAAATACGACCAAGACCGTATGGAGCGCCGGTTTGAGTGGTCAGAGCTTGAGTTCTCATAATTCCATCCTTCTCAACGTAGGCAACCTGAAAAATGTAAGAATATAAACGAAAGAAAAGTGGCTGAACATAGGTACCTCTTCAGAAGCAGCAATAGCGTTGATGGTTTCCAAATCAGCGCTGACTTGGTATCCCTTGAAGTCGACGATTTCATAGGTGGCTCCGATAGAACCAGCAGTGTCACGCTTTGAGATCAAAGAGTTGACATGCTCGACGTGAGAAGAGATGACTTCGGCAGAGACATCCTGCTTGTAAACGACAATGTAGCTGTCAGCGACGACATCGGTAGCATCAACGTTGCGAATCTTCAAGTGATGGGTGCTCGTTGGAGCAGCAGCAACAAATGGAAGGACAATTGCTGCCAAAGCGGCGATCTTTGCAAAGTAAGGAGCCATAATGAATAACCGAGAGATTGCTACTGGTTTGGATGAATAGAATAGGAAGGGATAGATGCTGGTGATACGAAAAGGAACCTCAGACGGGAGATCTTAACATACTTATATATCTAGGATGTGATTATTATCACTCACTCACATGTAAGGTTGAAAGCATGACCAGAGTTGGTTGTACACCATAAACGAATGCCAAGAAAAGACATGCATACCACAATCACAAATGCAAAGGCGTGTGGTGGTATTGACTCGTCCTCGACCACCTTCTGCAATAGTACTAATCCTTGAAGTATATCTTTAGAGATCCCACTATCTGTCTATTTGGTGCAGGTCTATTGATATTTGGCGCTGGTACTAGCCTCTTTAGGCAGTTAACTTACATCCAACACACGCCTTTTAATGGGGTATACAATACTCTTTCCATATGTATCAAATCCAGGTTCACAAGTTCCGAAGCAAGGACGATGACATCGTGCTTGAAAGCTGTCAAATTGCAATATGCAAGTGTAAAGTGCTCTCGTTAGACACGGTAGATCAATGGACGCGATAAACTGAACCATAGTGTTGAAGTTCCGCGATGGGTTATCGTAGCGCCAAATACTAATATTCATCAAAGTGGAATCCTACCGTGGTGTAGAATCCTCCAAGGTGAGAGAGTCAGTTGATGAATTGTCCTTGGCAAACCCGATATCTACTCAGAGTCCTTGAGTCTGATAGGAGATTCTATTGATGGGTTCTGCAGTAGAAGCAATTGAAGAACAATATGCATGGAAGCACAGCAATGGTAGGCTTCATTTCCCAAATATTGGTCCCTCAAACTCCAGGAACTGACTGCACGGCATTTTGTTTGTGTATCACACAATCCCAGATAGGAATGTCATCAGATGTTAACCTATCGCCAAAGACTCTATGCATGGACTAGCATCTTCGTACCTGGACCGATGAGGGGAAAAGTCCCGGTCGTGTTGTTGGTCTGAGCCCTCGATACCCGAGTTGATACCTGAAGCGAAGTTCCCTATTCGCTCCTCGCCAATCAGCGTACCACGAGTGATCGTAAAAAGAAGGGTAGGGGCGTATCCCGTAAACGCCTCGATCG
Organism: Hymenoscyphus albidus; assembly: GCA_911693285.1. Classification (NCBI taxonomy): domain Eukaryota; kingdom Fungi; phylum Ascomycota; class Leotiomycetes; order Helotiales; family Helotiaceae; genus Hymenoscyphus; species Hymenoscyphus albidus. The sequence goes on along the minus strand of CAJVRM010000362.1, from coordinate 6,646 downwards.
TTAGTTTTTAACCCACAGGTTGTTGTCAATCTGCCAAATCCGGACGGCAAGCCGAGTATATATAATGGAGCAAGCTGAAAATCATTGGTTGTAGGTCTGTTCTATTTCGAACTCTGCATGGAAATGTAAACTATAATCCAGGGCACCTAAGTCAACTATACTAAGACCTATTGTCCTACCTTAGTCATTACGGTATTTACATTAATAAAAGAAGTAATGTTCCCAGTAGCGGAATAGAGTAATCAGATTAAAATAATATAATACTGATAGTAGGGATAAACATATAGAAGTCGAGAAACTTGGGTTTGGTATAGCTTACCTTAGGTATCATGTGACATAGGGTGCTAGCCGTGCCTATAAACCCGGTAATCTTACAAGTTACTGATTTCCATACATCTAAGAGGGTCTCCTTCCATTATCGTAAAGCTTAGCGGCTAGAAAATCGAATTTTCAACTTTTGACTTCAACCTCTTTTGGGTCTTTTCAGCATGTTCCCGGTTCATTTTGGAACCAGCTAAGGCTTATCACAACGTTATCGGAATTTCCAACGTATCCCTCCAAGGTTTGATATTGTCTCTATATTATCGTCAGTGGGACAAATGTCAACGTCAAGGCGCTATCATGAGCTTATCGCGGTGGATAGCTTGGCAGCATCAAGGTAAACTTGGTTGAGGCCGGTGTACAGTAAAGTACGGAATTTGATTGGATGCAGGAGAATCGAGGCAGGGGCCTGGTTGGGGTCTGCATATGTCGCCGCCAAGCAAGACGTGACCCCCCTTGCCACTCTTCACGACGGCGTCTCATTTATGAGCGGCTGCAGCAATGAAAACATCACGAGATGGTCCGCTGGAGCAGGATCGAAGGAGTATAGATCCGCAGTGTCAACGTATATGAACACTGAGCAGAAGATAAATTGCAACGTCGTGTCCGAGACAATTGGATTGTTGTTTTGAGGCTTTTGGTCTCGCTGATGAGGATGTCGTGACTGACACGACTGGACCAATTATGGAGGATACTCGGCACTTTATGACCCACTTTAAGCGAACCCCTGAACAACTCCCTGAGCAAATATATTATCCGTACAACGCATTCATCCTGTACGTATTGATAACGTATATAAATTTCCGTGGTGTTCAGCAAGCCAAGGATATCAAAAGCTACCCTCCCTTTCTGTCCCCGATGCTATCCAGCTTAAGCCTTTAGGGCTTCCGTTTAACAAAGCAAGACTTACAAGAAGTATTCCCCTACGGTACCTACTGTGTCTGTTTACTCATCTTGGCGGAATGTAACACCTTCTCGAAAGGTTCTAAATGTTCCATCGCCCTGTCTTGTGCAATACTAGGCTAAGATTCGTTGTTGCCATCTCAAGCCACTGAATCCTTCGAATCTGATCGCGATTGTTAGTGATCGCCACAAATCCACCCATGTAGGGGTCCCCGAAAAAGAAAACATATGCATGCTCGAGTATGCACATGCGACAATACTACTCGGTCTCGCCACAAAGTTGTATGCTGCACGCAATACCATACAATACGTTCGTCAGTTTTACTCCAATTCGCGCCGTTATCATTGGGACGAGAAATAAAGTATTTGCCAATTAATTATGTAGAGGAACTTACTCAGCCTTACATCATAAGCAACTACCGAACAGTCTCTTTGTAAATTAAATATTGATTAAGTCAATCAGACGATCATCGGCTTGCTTGCCACTTACAGGAAATACGCTCTTCAAAAAACTGTCACCGGCGTGGGCGTCGTTCTTGGGAGTAGATTGTTGAACAAGATGGTGTGTGAATTTCCATTTAAAGAGATAAGGCGAGGAACCAATTACCTTCTTGGGTTGTCTTGGAATGGTGGGGGAATGGGTGCTTTGACCATAATAGATTAAATTGGTTTTCGGACTTCGACTGGACTTCGAAAGTCATTTGAAATGTTACCTCGGAACAGATGCCAGCTTCGATAGAAAACCACCAGTGGATATCCGTATGACCGAGAATACCAGCGAGGAAACGTAATGAGAATGTCAAATGGAAACTGTAAGACTTTCCTCACGTTTTCTCGACAATTTCAACGCAACTTGGAGGTTCAAAATTCACGATGTTCTTCAAGTTGTGTGACAGCACGCGCCGAGACTCTCAAAGCAACATTCATCTGAACTTCGCACGTGTAGTTGATTGCAAGACTAATTGCTAATTTAATCAAGCCTTCTTGGCTATTTAGCATGAAAAGTACCGTTATTGTGGAAACTCCCAGCTATTTGGAGGCGATTCGGAAGTCGGGCGCCTGATATATTCATACATGAGGAGCGGGGTTGGGTTCGACGGATAATTGTCAACGAACGCTGATCCGGAACGACTCCGAGGGATAAAATAGGACTTGGTAAAATCACATAATTTAATTCTCCTACACATTTTAGAATAATTGTAATTCCCCCAGAGCATTTTGCTCACTGTGTCTTAGCGGTACCGAGTATTGCTCAACGAGAACGTTACTTTGTCATCAATTTTCAATTCCCAAATGTTTCTATTTCATTCAGGACAGAATATCAAAAAAAACAAAAAAAAGGTCTGAAAACGTTCTTGAGATGCATTACTTGAGCCTCTAAATGACAGCAGTCCTTTTCTCGAGCAGTCTCTCTACGCAAATATGCAGACTATCGGCTCTGTAACCCAATATTTTGCTGCATCAATTGAGCCTGAAGTATGTTCTGCAGAGGCCCCAAAGATGTTACTTGCTTAAGGTGACAGACGGGGAAATAATTACCCTCCCTGAACAGTGACCAAGCTGATTTGCTTAGGATGAGTTTTCATAGATTCAGCTGGAAGTACCAGTTCTATCAAAAGTCTCTCATGGAAATCACTTTCTCCTTCTTGCCAGTTTTTTCTTCAACGGGAGTCTGAGTCTTCAATAGAAGAAGCCAGACACAACACTTGAAAAAAAGGGCAATACATTCGTGGCTGCCGCAGTCTCATCTACTTGCTATATCAATTGTCGAGTATGCAAATCATAGCCATATTTGCAATTCTCGAAACCAGCTGGAGAGAATCTATCCCTCTCACTGGAAAGAAGAAAGAGAAGGCTCAGGCTTGTCTATTTATCTAGAGTTCTCATCCATCTTTGTTATCCAAATGCCATATACACGGGTTTATAGGAAGTACTATTACTGACGTTGGGTAAAGAATACTTGTAAGCGCGGAGATACCTCCGTTATACGAGAGCATATTTAATCAGCTAACCTCTCCACTTTTTCCTGGGGTTCCAATGCTTGATATAGACGAGCGATAAGTCTACCAAACCTGATACTGGAAAACATCATAGACGAATTAAAGAAATAACGTTCCTGATTGAACCCCAATCCTTCAACAAGCCAACCACTTACTTACCAATGGAGGCTAGAGTACCCATAGCGAAGAGGATCCATTGTAAGCTGAAAGGTAAGCCAAGGACCCGAACTTAATCTTGTGGGACGCCCAGAATGACTGATCCACACAAACAACCACCGTACTGGTAACGGGTTTGGACGATTTAAAGTTCTATCACATATGATCTAGAGAAGGTGGGCAGTTACAGCCCCTCCTGGTGCACAAGAAAAGTGGCAGAGATTCATCTTTTTAACTATTAGCGTAAGTTAATTCCAAGTACTAAAATAATCAAAATATCTAGAACAATTGCCCTCATTGTGCTATCGTTTTCGATAAATCATTTTAATTGTTCCAAAGAGATAATATAATATAGTGGTTTTTAGTTAAGTTAGGATGAGATAAAAAAGATCTCTGCTACTTTTCTTGTCCACCGGGAGAGCCCCTTCACAAAGGTAGCAAGAATTTAGGGTATCCTACTAGTGTGTTGCAGGGTATTTTGTATGTGAAATGCCTTTTCCCACAGTTTCTAGGGTCGCGAACATCTTGCTACTTTTACGAAGGGGCTGTAAAGAAGGACACTACCACGCAGATCATATGTGAGGAAATTCTAGTCCTCTGAGATGGCATATGTAATGTACAGCTCGAATTTTGGGTTTATAAGACCTACTTTGAGTCCCCTTTACGGCTCAATACTTGTAGTTGTTTTCACGTCTATATATTTATTTATTTATTGCTATTTAACGTCAAGCGGAGTCTAGCTCGCGTGGGCTAGGTCCTAGAAGAGTCCCAAAATAGGGCAAATGACGCTAGGGGGGTGCCCTAGGCTACAGGGGGGTGTAAACGAAAGAGCTAATTTACATGAGGCAGTTTAAAGAGAAGCTCCACTTTCGGAACAGCTCTTATCCTTAATTAGTTTAAGAACCAGGGTAAAACAAAGGAGATATATAAAGAAAAAGGAAATAAAAGAAGGCCTGTCTATCTAGAGAGGCAGATCTTAGTGTAGAATTCAGTATTGAAGTAAACCTTGCTAAAGAGCTCTTCGCAGTGGGATCCGAAGAGCAGTTGAGGATTTCTCTTAGCCTTAGCTAATAGCTTAGGTGCTTTGTTGTTTGCTAGCTTGCAAAAGAGTAGGTGGAATTGAGACTTAGCCTTCCTGCACCTACACTCCCCCGAGGTGAGAAGTGTATCATAGTGAAAGAAACGAAGGTGGTAGGCGGTGAAGTCTCCATGGCCAGAACGAGCAGCTATTAAGCGGGCTAGGACCTCTCTAGGCAGCTGGAGAGACCGGGGTTTCAAGGACCAGTTGTAGAGCCCTAGATCCTTGTAAAGACCTGGAAGTGTAGTGCTCCAGAGCTTCTTCGCAAGCGTGCCCCCTAGCTCCTTTACCTCTCTCTTAAGCGTGGCTGTACAGAGTAGAGAGGGGGGACCAGGAAGAAGTATCCGCGCTGCTTTTCCTGCAGCTTTATCCGCAATCTCATTGCCAAGGATACCTATGTGGCTAGGACACCACCTTGTCTGTATTTTCCCAGGGTACGATTGAGCTAATTCGTAGACCCTGTTAAATGTCTCTTGTGAGGTGCCACAGGACCGGTAGGTCAGCTGTAGTGTGGCTTCAAGGTTGTCAAGGCAGATCCAGCACTTCCTTGCCGAAGGCCAGAAAGAGGATTCTAGGGCAAGCTCTAGGCCATGGAGAGCAGCTCTAGCTTCTGCATCATATATTTCTAACGCTTTGCCGAAAGAGAAGCTCTTTGTATTAAGAACAACCCCCCCTCTTGTGAGGCACACGCCCCCACCAGTGCTTTTATCGTCCAAGCGAGAGCCGTCGGTAAATACTACTAAGTCGGTAGGTGGGAGTGTAGCTAAAAACTCAAGGAATTTGGCCTTAAAGGAGCTCTTGTCTCCACTGGGCTCAGGTCCTGCTACCTCTAGAAGCCGGGATTGTCGGTTGAAACCTCTGTCCCACGGCGGGTCTTGTATAGGGTCGATCTCTTCAGAGGGGGGCAGGGCTCTATAAGAGCGGTAGATAAGCCTAGCTTTAGAGCTAGGGTTATTTACACATCGTTTAAGCGGGTGGGTAGGGTCTAGCCGTCGGATCCTAGCTTCTAGTGCTTCGCTCCTTGTTATAAGAGCAATTTCAGAGGCTAGGAGGCCAGATTCCATGAGTAGTACCGAGGTAGGGGTAGTCTTATATACTGGGAGGATAATCCTCGCACATTTAGCCACTACTCTGTCTAAAAGAGTCAAGTGACGGCCAATTCGGTTGTTTGTAGTCCCTCCTTCCTTGGCTCTGGCTCGTCCAGGGAACCAGGTCTCGCTTCCAAAGTAGGCGATTGATAGAATGCAAGCTGTAGTGGCCTGTTTAAACAGATGGGAGGGAGAGCCTCTTACTGTGTTTGTTGTCCCTTTTAGGGCAATCGCTACAAGCGTAGCCTTACTTGACATCCTTTTAACATGGTTGTAGAAAGTAAGACGGGGATCAAAGAAGACACCAAGCCATCGAAGCTCTTGAGTTGGCTCTATTGTCCTGTTTCCCACTACAATAGAGGGTGGTAGGCNCAGATGGGAGGGAGAGCCTCTTACTGTGTTTGTTGTCCCTTTTAGGGCAATCGCTACAAGCGTAGCCTTACTTGACATCCTTTTAACATGGTTGTAGAAAGTAAGACGGGGATCAAATAAGACACCAAGCCATCGAAGCTCTTGAGTTGGCTCTATTGTCCTGTTTCCCACTACAATAGAGGGTGGTAGGCAGATGCCTCTCCCTTTTTGCTTTCTCTTACGAGAAAAGTACCAAGCCATCGAAGCTCTTGAGTTGGCTCTATTGTCCTGTTTCCCACTACAATAGAGGGTGGTAGGCAGATGCCTCTCCCTTTTTGCTTTCTCTTACGAGAAAAGCGGATAAGTTCAGACTTCTCCGCGTCGAAGGTAATGCCTTCCTCTGTTCCCCACTCTAAAGCCTTAGCCACCTGTTCTGCGAGGACCTTAACATTCCCTGCCTTTGTAGGCCCAGAAGCAAGTAATCCAATGTCGTCCGCGTAGCCGAACCTTTGTAACACTGGGAAAGAGCCTACCCCTAAACACGTCTATATACAATTTGTATAATAGTATATACACGCTAGAACACCAGAGCTCTTATATAGTTAAATATAAACTTGAATTAAGAGGTGATTTGCAATTAATACAATTGTAGCCTTTATAGAACGCTAACAAAAAACAACCTTTTTTCGAGATCAAATTTTTTGTTCTAAATCACTTGCTCTCACTTGCTTGTACTAAACAAGCCGATT
>CAJVRM010000361.1:4530-55217 GCA_911693285.1 Hymenoscyphus albidus | reverse complement strand
TCAGCTTAGAATCTTTGTTTAATTGACAGTTCTACGATTCCACAACCTACACCATGGGCCTTGCGTACGTGTCGTCACATAGAGAGTACAGTCCTTAATATAAATTAGCTATTGTTATAGTATTAATAGCTAATATTCTATTCCTTTTTTTATACCTACTACCCCACTTGTTCTATACCCTCCTAAAACACAAAAAAGGTATATTATGGAATAGATTATCCTGTTTGTAACTACTATAATAGTAACCCTTATTTCTATGGTATTACAGTTATAATAGTCTGATTAATCGAAGGGTGGATTTGAGGGTTGCCATAGCACAGACCACGTCTCTTAGTTCCTGGAATACTCCATCTAGTAAAGTAGCAGGAAACCATTTCGTGAAAAGACGCTGCTAGCGCAGAGTACGCAGTGAATGAGGCAACGGAGAATAGAGGTCGTAGTCGTAGGAGTGGATTAGGGGTCTTGGGAAGTGAAAGGCCGTGAGTACAGAGTGGGAGTAGCATCTAGTCTTCTTATTCAGACAGGGTGGAGCCTGATATACCAACTATCCATCGGAATTTCCTGAATTCAAATCTAGACCGCCATTTGATCCTACTTAAACCACGTTTTCGTATCATTCAAAAATAGAGATCTACCACTCTTCACAAGTTGACCCAAAAGACATGAGCGGAAATGCAAGGGAGGATAAATGCGAAATTGAAATAGGGAAGTACAATGACAGGGGTACCGAGAATGGGTGTGGAAGTGCTGGATGTGGTGCTGAAGAGGTTGAGGGGGGATTTGTACATATTAATGGACATAGAAAACATGGATCTGGACCGTGATTTGGTACCTTTTTTCCGGATCTTTTGTTGTGGAGTTGTGCTGGTAAGGTGATTATGGGCAGCGAATTGCTGTGGTCGTTGTGGGTATAGGTGTTTTTGTCGTTGTTTTGCGGAAATATTCATCCTTGAATATTTTGAAACAGACTACAAGTCTTGAAGTCGTCTATCACTGTTCCATGTTTTATTATTAATTTAGGTTGGCATCCAAGAGGCAAGCGAAAATTAAGGAAAATGGAAAGTGGGATAGATGCACAAACGTAACTAAACTCCCAGCAAATGTCGAAAGTGGAGTAATTATACGTTACTCATATATTCATATGATCTGCCGGTTTATAATAGTGAATGATTATTGGCTAGCTCAGAGCGTAGCTACTCCTTCGGGACTAGCGTACTATGGCATCTATAAATACGTAGGGAATTGCTAGCTACACTTGCTTCGGCATGCAACCAAAGACTTAGTTACTACCCTTAGTAATATAGGTCTTTTTAATCACTCACTTGACTGAGTAAGTCAAATCAACATGATCATTTTGATACTAATTTCTGTACAAAACTGTTTCATTTATTTTCCCAGAGAAAAGTTCAAGGTTGTTTACTCTAAGCCCGACACTTCATCCTCAGTGTCTAGCACTGAGAAGCTTCTCGCAAAAGCTGTAGGCAACAACGTTCCCTCTTCAGCATTCTTTTCTGCCTTCTTCAAGTCATCCTCTCCACACACCCCTGTTAACACGAGTAGCGTGCCTCCCAAACCACCTTCAACTCCAAATCTGATATCCGTATCTAGCCTGTCGCCCACCATACAAGTGCGCCGCAAGTTCAAATCATATCGCTTCTTCACAACCTCCATCATCAGTTGACTCGGTTTTCCCATTACACGTGGCTTCACATCAAGCGTATGTGATAAAGCCGCACTGATGAACCCCGCGGCAGGAAAGACGGTGTCGAAAATTGGGAATGTAGAATCAGTATTGGTTGCTATGAAGAGAGCGCCGTTGCGGATATAGTGCATTGCGTGGCAAAGCTTGAGGTAGTTAAACTTCAAGTCCATGCCAACCACCACTGCACCAACATCTGAATGCAGCGGTGTTCCGGTAGCGATCTTTTCGAAGTGACCCAGGACTACTTCTTCTGAGAAATATGCATCGGTGCTAGGATCGATCACTGAAAGACCTGCCTCTGAAAGCTCAGAGACGATTGCCGGATTTCCGATCACAAAAACGCTTTTTTGTGTTTGAGATCGCTGGTTGAGAATTTGAGAGAGATAGATTGCGGTGCAGTATCCCGAAGTGAAGATCTGCTCTATACTGCAAGAAATTCCGAATTTTTGTAGTTGAGCAAGTTGGTGGCTACGGGATTCTGTGGAATTGTTGGTCACGAAAATCATTCTCTTTCCTTGTTTGGTGTTGTTAACTAAGATGCACCATGTTCGGTTACTTGGACATACCAGCGTTTTCCAACGATTGAATTGTTTTTGCCACCCCTAGGATAGCTTCATTTCCGGACCAGATTACCCCTAAATCTTTCGTTAGTCGCATGTGGAATTTGACTACTTGTGCGTAATTCAATACCGTCGCAATCTAGGAGAAATGTCTGATTATAAATAAGCATGAGCAAATTGTTTCGTATACAGTACTAACAATGGGAGACATACGTCGTAATCTGCAATGAACCTTTCAGTTTCTCCAGTACGCTCTGTAAGGCACGGAGGTAGCATGTTGGACTGGTTGAGCTTTTTCCGTTCTTCAAAATAAAAATGTTCTCCCTCACTTTGACAAGCAGTTATTCGGCTGCTGTGTCGCTTGGTGGGACCTGAGGGCGTTCTCGTAGAAGCTCTTACCTTATTTAATGCATGGGCTTCCGAATATTCGGACCGGGCGGACCGCACGATTAAGTCTTTCTTATTTTCATTTTCATTTTCATCTTCTTTAAAAGTGAATATCTGTGTCCCTCAGTGCTGTTCACTTCAAACCCGACCCAAGATAATCAATGTGGCGTCCTAGAGTCACGTCCAGTGTAACCTTTGTTTTTCAATTGCCCAGTCTCAAATAATGTATGTGGTTTAAGTAAATGAGGAAAGGACTACTAAGGGCTGCTTACACCTCCTCGATCGCCACATTATTGTACGCCTCTTCATGTACTATTATCTTAGGTGTTTTACCGACTCTCACATTTTCGCTTACAACAAGGCTTAAAATGTAATCGTAACTTTGCGATATGGCTAATGAAGGACTTTTGTATTGTGATGGAAATTGACCCCTGCGATTTAAGTTGGAGGATCTAGTTACGAAGAAAAAAAGTCATGCGTATCCACTATGCCCTCAGAACTACCATGTAATCCACTTTCCTCATAAATCTAAATGTCGGATCAGAAAGTATTATAAAGCAGATATTTCGCTCCAGGCCTCAGGGTGGAGTCACGGTGCAACTAGAGATAGGACTTACATCTGGGAAAGTAGCTTGATTGTTGAGGAACCACATTTCGTCGACCTTCTCTGAAACGGGGAGCACAATCTCAGTTCCAGCTGGGACATTGGAGATGCTCCTGTTAGCGATGATACTTAACTGGTTTATCTCGTCGAAGATATTGAAGCTTCCATTGGGGCAGCTTATGGTCAGGCGAGCGTATATTCCACAAGCAATGCCAACTTTTGTTCGGAATATCAAGTGTCAGCACCTCTTCCCAAAAGGGTGGAATACATAGTGGAGAAAATTACCCACGGGGTACTTACGGTAAGCTAGTTCGTGCTTGGAGCTCCAGCACGCTGTCGTGTCTAGGAAGACAATGCCAAAACCGACAGCAGGAAGGTGAAGAAGGGCCCTAGAAATTACCCATATAGAATCAGTATATGAAAACAAGTAAAAAGTGCGAAATCAATCGCTACAATTGACGAGGGGTAACATCCTTACCATTCCGACTTTTGGTCATTCGGCGAGGCAAGCTGCGCAAGACCAAGAATTTGTTTTGAGATGCTCAGGCATATTGTTCGACTACTCGCTATGTTTCGTGAATATTGAGTCTCCAACTCCGCCGGCATGACCACTTCAAAGATGGCCCAGCGATGGATTGCCAACATGACTTCGCAGAACTTCAGTGTGATATCCCATGAAATGCTACTATGTCTTTTCAAAACTTGATCGGAAAACTCCTCGATTGGATTCTGAATTGGACGGTACTCTGATGGAATCAGAGATTCCCAGTTCAAAACTGCATGATGCAATCGTTTTATGTGGGTCAGAGATTCGGACAGGTTTCTATCTCGGTATCCTCCATACAAAGTTTTGGAGACGGACCTGCAGAGAATAGCGTATTTTATGTGTACGGTCATCCAGTCGCTTTTGGAGTTCATTAAATGAGATTCTTCCATGTTGTGTCTTTTTTGCAGAGGAGAATCTAAAACCTCTTCGTCTATCGTCTGTGATAGGAGGCAGCTGTAAGCTTCAAGTCTCTCACCTGCGGAGTCTGAAAATTACAACAAGAAATGTGAACTTACCGACGGTAGTCCATGTCTGAGTAAAAATGGCTTCTCGATAAGATATATAAGTCGATGCATCAGATTAGTTTTTTCAAAATCTTCATTTTTTGAATTGTCGCTTGTCCAGCTTTCTTGACTAAGTCTTAAAGAACGGATGGATTCTAAAGCCTCAGACAACAGCGATTTTGTGAGGTCAACCTCGTTGCGAGAGTGACAGAAAAGTAGCTAAGGCTGAAATTAGCATACATCACTTTCCTAGCATGCCATCTTAACTTACCATGGTAAGCAACGCCTGCCAGCACAAGTTAGCGAGACTGAATAAGAGAACGCAATTTTGAACTGATGATGTCTACCTGTAATTTTACTCTCGAATGAAGTCCATTGGACAGGTAGGGGCGGTAGTACAACGCTGTATGGAAATACTGGGTCATGTTTCGAGCTAGAGCGGACTCAGAATTTGACACGACCGAGAGTCTTTTGACGTAGAGGTCATTTCCCAAGGCCAGTATTGCATTAGCTAGGGCGAGGAAAGACGGCTCTACGAGCGTGGGGGATATTGTGAAATCTGCAAATGAGCGATCGAAATCGGCGCGCTGAAGGTAGGGGCGAAAGCTGTTTTTCACAGCTGCATTAGTCATGTTACAATATCAGAGGCATCAATTGGAAGAAAAAACTTCAGAGCAGCTCGAATTGGAGATTCTTTATTCTTACTAGTATGTTTCGTCAAAGAATGCTACATAAAGCAAAAGTTAGCTCATTTAAATTTATCTCACGCATTTCGTTTTTACATTCAGAAAGAACTCGAGAGTCAAGTAATTTGTAACTTACCATCTATGAATAACCTGGTTGTTCTTGGAGAATATAGAAATGTATGCTCTTTTCCATTTAGTGGAAGCTTGATATCCGACGAAGGCTCCGTTAGCGAATTTTGAATTTTAGATACAAGTCGCGCTGATATCTGAGCACCATTCTTCCTTAGATCTTGATTCTTGATATATTTGTCCATGTGGCCTGGTAGACAAGAAAGTGGTGATAAGCTATTGCAGTTCTCTGTCCGTGTAAACCAAGCTTAGCAGATTGAAATAGTATATAAATGAGAAGGAGGGGCTATTGAATAACACACATACGAAACACTAGCATAGACCACTTTTGATTAGCAATTACAGAATCTGGAACTGGAATTGGCAGAGTATCCGCTGTGTGTTGCTCCAGATATGAGGAGGGCGAAGGAAGGTTATGTGTACTTTGCTGACCCTCGGCACCCATATCGAAGGAGTTCTGGATGCTGGATAGAAGCGGTTCTGACCTAATTGGCGCATTAAATTATTGAATATAGTTACAGTACGGCGTAGGTAGATATTACAGATTATAGTTGTAACTGCCATGTTCAGGAACGTGTAATTGGTTGATTTCACCTCGCTTCTCCTTTGCCTGCGTTGTTTCTGTGTAGTGACAGGAGAGGTTGGATTTCTATCTTCCTTCAGTAAAATTCCTTCCCCTTTGAATTCAAGGATGTACCTTGCATTGTATACACTCTACCTCGCCATTACCTGGAGTAAACAGAGACTTCGGTTAGCATATTGATCCTGAATGCCTGGTTCATCTATCACTTTCGGATAATGAGAGAATAACAGATGGCAAGATTTTGGTGCGGATAGAAATGTATACTAACAGCGAGTCTTTCGCTTCTTGCAGTTCCCACAAGCCCCTTTCCGCCTCGTTATTCTTTGTTGACCCATCTGGTTGCCCACACCGTCGGATGTCATAGCCTAGGTGGCCAACGTCTCGACTTAGTAAGATTAAGCTAGAAAGAATCAGAAAATCCTCCACAGTCGAGGAAAAGAATATCGGTAACAAAAAGCTGCGGTGCCGCAGCAGTTCTTTTGCTAAGACTTTGAAAGATTGTGCCAACAAAATGCGGGGCAAATTCAGGCGGAGATACTAAACTACTGCAAAAATGAAAAGAAACTGCTACAAACGAGAATTTACACCGTAGAAATGACGAATGGTCGTATCCTCGGAGTCGTAACTGGAAGCGGTCATATGTCGGCCACATCCTTGTAGTTGAGCCTACACAGGAGCCTCGGCTCCCCAACCTCCCCTAGGAAGGTGCTCCAGGTGCTACGCTAAAAGAGATTTTAAAAGGAGAAGTCAATTTGGATAGATCACGCTCGTTCTAGTTACTGTACCATGGAGCAGTGCTTGACTTGAACGCAAAACAGCCGGAGAGTACGGAAACATTGAGCTCCACACTCGACCAGGTTTCACTGTTGCAGTAAGAATTTAGACGTATGTGAAGCTACACAAAAATACAGTGTATAGTATCTAGGTTGTAGGAAATTTGGATACTTCCTGTCTAGATCATCCCAAGTTGATTACTATGTAGAACCCAGCGATACAACGTCCCCCGGAAGCAGGTTGGCCGTCTGTGTATTATTGGCTGCACTGCAATACGATATGTGCATGATATTGCATCCAAATCTCACTCAAGCACCACCATTCCTGCCGTTCTGACGTTGCCACGTTGGAAAATATCTCCGAAGGACGGAGGGGGTAGTACAACGTTCTCGCCACCCCGCCTTACCGTAGTAAATCGTCCTTAAGGAGGATTCAGGGGGGAGTGGTGGATATGCCTCGTATGCTTACTACAGGGTACCGTAGCAGAAGTTGGGAGATCACCTTTAAGCCACTCAGAGATCAACTTTCTATGGGTCTCCACGTAGAAAAGACCAACTTCATCTTCTACACCAAAGAAAAAGGCCTTCGTCACAAAATATTAGCCACCCTAAGTGGCTCGGAGCATACCAGACATATCCACCACTCCCCCCTCCATCCTCCATAAGCACGATTTACCACGGTATTCCCCACTCGGATCATGTGATCGGACATACCCTTCCTACTTCATACGAAGTACATATCGAGTTGGTGCCTGTGAATAATATGTAGCGGGCAAGTGTATGAACTACAAAAGTACGCCTGAGGCTGCATTTTGTGGACTCTCGGTAGAGGCAGGGGTAGATCCGGAAGCGGGGAAACGCGAATTGAAGTAAACATTTTCTTTTCCTCTTCCTGTTTAAGGTTAAATGATAACGACCAGTAAGCTCAAGGTTGGATTCTTCCTGGTGATGTCGTCAGCGTGGCAAAAACAGCTTGTAAGCGCTAAACCCTTCTAGAGAGATTCACGTCTCATGCTTTTGTGCCAAGTATTATGAAGCTCATCAGCGCAGAGCCTCAACAGACCATCAATTTCAAAGACGGGTCTGTGGAGTAATCATTTTTTCAGGAAGCTCCTGATATGACTGACGTGTTGCAGTAAGATGGTATTTGTTTCGTTGTCAGTGAAGCTCATTTGTAACACCAGTCTTATATAGTTAGCCCATTATCCTGTATTAATGTCACTTTACCGCTTCATGACGCGCCATGCAATGTCCGTGTTATTTCCAAAAATTCTACCCTATATTCCAAAGTAAAGTGCGAAGTAAACGCGTACCGTCTCGTGCCTATTATAGGCTTTGCTCAGTGCTTCATAGCTGCCAGAGTTATGTAGTTTGAGTGCAATTGATCAATAAAAGTTGACAAGGACCTGTGAGGAGCAAAAAAACCTTTATGTTCTGATTTCATATCGCTTGAGAGTGTGAAAACTATTTATTAGCTTCTATCTAAACAAATTTCTACCAATCTAGTGGATCCTTCTTGCCAAAGGATCCTCCTTTCACCATGGTATCTTTTAAGAGAGGCAGAGATTGAAGCCAAGGCGTTTCTCCTTTCACTCGGCCTTCAAACATTTCAATAGCCTCTTTGAACTGTAGGGTGTTTGAGATGCTATCGAAACCCGAGAGCAAAGCTTTGCGGTAGTGTTCTTCGACCAAAAAGGTCCCAAGAAGAGTCTTATTTTCACCTCGATAGATCTTTTGTGTCAATAAATCCACTACAATCTCTCGACATGCTTCCGCTTCAACAACCAATTCTCGGAGAAGAGAGGATGAGGTGATTCGGACTGGCAGTAGGCCAGTCTGAAATGAGTTGTTATAGAAAATATCACCAAAGCTGGGTGCCAGTACGCAGCGAAACCCCCAGCTCTGTAAAGCCCAGACTGCATGCTCTCGCGAGCTACCACACCCAAAGTTCTCTCCTGTTACGAGAAGGATACTTGCCCCAGTGTATTGAGGTTTATTCAAGGCGAAACTAGGATCTTCTTCTGGTCCGCCACTACGACTGGGGTGTCGCAGATAATAGAATAGGCCTTTATCAAAGCCATCGCGGCCGACGGCTTTAAGAAATTGCTTGGGGATAATGCAGTCTGTATCTACATTGGACCTGTTGAGGGGTACCATCATTCCCTTCCAATCGTGAAACTTTTGACTTGAGCTGATTGGTTGAGATTCCCTGGTAGATATTCTGGAAAACCCTTCTGCGAGTGGCTTAGGGGCGTTATTCTCAAGTGACATGCCCACGCCACTCGCTTCTGTGTCGCTAATCTCTGGCACTATTGGGAGTATTATTTCCGCAGTATGAAGTAACACAGGTCTGGAAGGCCCCTGTGGAAGCAATCGCGCATCGGTCAGACTTCCCTGGATTGCAGCAGCGGCTGCCATCACTGGGGACATGAGATGAGTTCTTCCACCTGCACCTTGCCTATCCTCAAAATTTCTGTTGCTAGTGCTCGCACATCTTTCAGTTGGGAGAAGCATGTCTTCATTCAAGCCGACACATAAGCTACATCCCGCCTCTCGCCATTCAAACCCCGCTCTTTTGAATATGAGATCGAGTCCTTCTCGTTCCGCGGCCGCCTTCACAAGTCCAGAACCAGGCACGGCCAAGGCTAATTTGATTCCGGGCGCGACATATGCACCCTGAAGAATTCGAGCGGCGGCACGAAGATCCTCGAGTCTCGCATTGGTACAAGAGCCAATGAAGACTTTATCAATCTTGATGTCGTGCATAGCGGTCCCTGGCTGGAGATTCATGTACTCCAAGGCCCGAATGTGAGCTTCCCGTGCCCTGGTATCCATATTTTGCGATATATGAGGAACGACGTCGGTGATGGATACTACCTGGTCAGGCGAGGTACCCCAGGTAACATGAGGGGTAATGTCCGTGGCATCGATTTGAACGACTTCATCGAATCTAGCGTCCGGGTCAGATTTGAATGTTGACCAATAGTATGCTGCTCTTTCCCATTCGACAGGATCCTTAGAAACAAGTGGCCGTCCTTTGAGGTATTCTAGCGTGGTTTGATCTGGAGAAATGAGTCCAGCTTTCGCTCCGGCCTCGACACTCATGTTGCATAGACTCATGCGACTCTCCATACTAAGACTTCGGATCGTACTTCCGGAAAACTCGATGACCATACCAGTACCTCCTGCAGCGCTGATGGTTTTGATCGTATAGAGTATGATGTCTTTGGAAGTGACGCATGATGACAATTGCCCCTCTACTTGAACCTTCATATTTTTGAGTCGAGTACTGATTAGAGTCTGTGTTGCCAGAACATGCTCAACCTCACTTGTCCCTATTCCAAATGCAAGAGCTCCAAAAGCACCATGTGTGCTTGTGTGGCTATCCCCACAAACAATTGTCATACCAGGTAACGTAAATCCCAATTCAGGCCCAATGACATGCACAATACCCTGGTTTGCGCTGTTCAAGCCAAAGTACCGGATTCCATGCTTTTTAGCATTCTGCTCTAGGGTTCGGCATTGAAGGCGTGATTGACCATCCCGCATGTATGAGTTTTCATCCAAATCCTTGCGAGACGTAGTAGGTACGTTGTGATCTGACGTAGCCAGTGTAAGATCTGCTCGACGAACGTGGCGGCGATTTATCCGTAGACTTTCGAAGGCTTGCTATGATGTGATTGATATCAGCTTATGTGGATCTTCTACATTAGGAGTTTCTTTTAGTAAAACTTACTGGTGACGTGACCTCGTGGATAAGATGACGGTCTGAGAATGTAAGCCTGTGCTTACTTCCGATTTACAGGGGGATATTATCTGACCAATGTAAAGCAGCGCATTGCCGTTCGCATTCATTGAAACAATGTGAGAGTCAAAGATCTTCTCATACAAAGTCTTGGAAATCTTCTGTTGACCCATGCTAACGAGTAATTTCAGTGGCCAGAGTGACTTGGATGATTTTGCTTTCCCAGAGAATCACATTTGGCTAGTGTTGAGAAATAAATACATATGTGTCTTAGAACAATCTAAGCCTATCATATAGCTTCAAGGTACGGTCCGGTCAGTGTAGCATGTCGGAAATCTTCATATCCGTCAGGTGCGACGTAAGGTTTTCGTAGCCGACCACTCGGACGACCCTCGCGGGTTATTTCTTTCCGCTGTGTGGGCAATCGAAAGTGTTGTCTGGCATCAAATGAGGTGTACATGTATGTGTATGCATCTTATTTACTCGAGAATTCTGGATAATGAGGCTGAAAAATGGGGGTGCTCGAGTTTAGGAGTAATGAAGCTACGTACAGTAAACAACAGCTCTCTTTCTGTAATAATCAATAGTGATATTAGTTAGCTAGTATACAATTTAGTGGACCCAGATCTAAGCATCCTTTGTATTCTATATTAGGATCTCATGCATACTATATAAGATTCTAACTACGTAACCAAAATGACCTCATATAGTTGAAATTCTATAGTTAAAGAACAAAAAAGTGTGATTTTAGTCACGTAACCCGACTGTATTCAGTGGAAGAGCTCAATTATAGATAGTCTCGTGTGTAAATTGGACATCCCTTAACCCGAACATAAATTTATTGACAATTCATATAATTACCACTATAAAAATCAAGGAAACATATAGCTATCAAATGATTTCGACTTCAAATGCGGATCTCACAAATTCTCCAAGTGTCCTTACCTGCCTTCTACCCTCTGCTCCTACGGACCTAGATATAACCAGGAAATACGCAATAAACGGCCATTTCCCAGTTGCTACTGGGTCCTCAATTATGTCCCCTGTCTTCATCAAAATCTTGTAACTCAATATATGGCTCATCAATTCTTTGTGAAGAGGTTTTGCCGATACAAACGTGCCTCCACGAGTTACCGGAATGAAAACAATGTTTGTGGGAAATTGAACATGTGGTGGAAATGGATAAGTAAGTGCATGTAGCCTCTGACTCTCGGGATTTTTGTTGTTTTCCCCATGCATGTATGCCAGTGATAAATGTGGGGAGACAGCCAAGAGCGTGTAGAGTGCATAATAGTCGATCCCGTATGTGAATTCAACCGCGAATGATTCTTGGTGTCCTGGCGTTCTTGCGTTGATTTCAATGAAAAAAATAGTAGGTTCGGAAAGTGGCGTGGAAGATTGGCGATATGGAAGTCTTGTTAGCTCCAAGTCCCCTTGTTGATGTTCATATCTCATCGAGCTATTTTGAATTCGTGCCTCGATATGGAACACTCCGTTTCTCAATCCAAGTTTCATCAAAGCCTCGGACAAAACGGATTTTAACAAAAAGAGCTCTGATTGAGGGAGAATAGAGGGCATAATGGTTGATGTTTCTGCAAATGAAGACGAATCTGTTCTATGGCGCTCCGCAAATGAAGGAAAATCATCGTTAGTCTCGTTGAAAATGATTTCTCCATTCAATAGTACAATGTTTGCGTCCACCTCAGGGCCCGAGATATAGGGTTCGACGAGATAGGACTTTCCTGGAAACACTGTTTGGTCCTTTTGTACAGCAGAAAAGAGTTCCATTTCAGAGTTAACCATGTGAACCCCTTCTGAAGATTGTCCTCTGCCAGGTTTGACGATAAGTGGGTATCGCAAAGGGATTTTGAGAGCTTCGATCTGCTCTCTCAAATCGTCCACGCCTGTGACGGAAAGAACCAACTCCGGTGTGGTGATCTCGCGCATTTTGCCTTTGTCACTACAACGCTCGATGGTGACGGCTGGATCGGCAGGGAGTCTCAAAATATTTGCTACCTGTGCAGTTGCAACGAGAAGTTTGTCCGAGTACGTGATAATTCCATCTATGTCATTCCTGCTCTTTCTCATAGCTTGGATTATTCGACCAGGGAGATTTTCGTCAACTGTCAAGTCACACGAGATGAACTCATCCCGCAAATGAGCGAACTGATGATCCTGCAGCCAGTGGCCTTCGTGATCCAGAACGACAACTTCGATCCCAAGAGCCTTAGTGGCCCGATAGGGTCCCTCCGAGGCAGCCGATTCAGTAGGATGTGGTCGGCCTTCAACAATGACCAGGCGCTTTTTCCGAAGTGGTGCATCGAGTATCCAGGGGAAACCAAGTCGTGCGGCAATTTCAGACTCGAGTTGAAGAAGCAGAAACTTTACTGTTTCCGAATTCACCCCGAGACATAGTTTAAGCGAGATCGCCCCAATAGCATGTTCAAATGCTAATTGCATTGTGAGTCCTGTTCTCAGTGCATGCACTTTCTCCCGTGGCTCCGTGAAGTCCATTGTTCCTTCAATGAGAGTACAATTGAGCAATCTTCTCTCGATAATATCGTTGCGTACGATATAGCCATCAATTTGGGGGAGAACAAGTTTCATGGCAGCTACTTGAAGGCCGTAGGATCCTACAGTTCCTTTAACGACAGTTTCAATGAAATAGTATAATTTTGATGGTATCGATTCCTGAAGTGATGTCCAACATGTGGTGTTTGAGATCTCCTCGACCGTGCATTGTGCAACCTCAATTGTTATATGAGAGTCATTTCCGACTCTGGTGATTGGAGAACATGGTAAAATAGAGATTGTCGTCAAAATCATATCTATTGTTTGGTATGTATTTCCTTGCTTTTCAGGCACCTGCGAATCGCAACGTAGGAACGCTATTAATTTACTTAGAAGGATAACAAACAGTAAGGTGTACTTAAAACTCCGTTCAACTCACCTTGTTTGCTTTCATACAAAACCCTGAAGAACATCACCGGAGAAGCAGAAAGGTGGCCATTATCTGTGCCTCCAGTGACACCTTCCCCAATAGTTTCATCCATGACCCAGTACTTGTAGGATATAATATTCTCAAACTCGGCGAGGTAATGGAGTTGTCTTGATGAGATAAAAGCAGCTGTAACCGAATTTTGATCTACCTTGAGGTCTTGGTTTTGTAAAATCAACAATTCATGAGCCTTCTACATGGCCCAATGGGATGTCTTCCTTCCGTTCCGGGACCACGCAAATCGTCAACAATTGTCGTGAGACATACAGTACCACTACAAGAGCTTGATTACCCATCTCCGGATCTCAGTTGCAAAGGACTTCCGCCATTGCTTCGAAAGTTTTCGCTTGGAAGTATGTATTTATTTATGTTTTTGAACATCGTAACAGTGCGGCAGTTCAGTCCACTGATTAGACTACGGAGTTGATAAGTAGAAGCTATTCATTTTCAAATCTCTTTAGACCTGGGCACCCATATATCGTGTGATATCAGGGTAGTTGCCGATCATTATCGTCTCGGAAACATCTTGACAATATCAGGCAGGGGTTTCTTGGCGACAATAATAAGGTATCGATTACCTATATATCGGCACAAGTGGCCCGGGAAAGGATAAGTCCGGCTCCGGACCAATGATTCTTTTCCGGAAACCACGCTTAAAATTACCCTAAAAGACCTTAAACTACTCTAGATAATTGTTAGTACAGTGGAATTCTATATCGATAATATGTCGCTTATAATATCCGATATTACTAGTTAGCCTCGAAGTATATGAATTAAATCTTTATAATAAAATATAGTTTTATTTATAGTAACTTAAGATTTATAATTAATTAATTAGATAATTAATTTTTTTAAATTAACCATCTTTGTTTAGGAACTTTAGCTAACTACTAAAGTAGTTAGTTATACTAAAACCTAGGGTCTTAAACCTATAGTAAATTAATTACCTACTCGTTTTAGATAATTTTATATAAAAATAACCTAATTAAGTAGTTAAATATAAATAACACCTTATATAAACTATTATCTATAGTTGTAATAGCGTAAGGTCGAGGTCTAGATTCCACGGGCCCACGTTATTAAGGTGGCAGGGGCCGCGCACAGGCCACAATTCTGGCGCTTTTACGGTGTAAAACCTAGGTGCACCTGTACAGGGGTCTAATTCCTATAGATTCGCCTACCAAAGAGACCGCATTGATACAACTAACGGTCAGATTTATTATTCTATCGTAAATATACTTATTTTCAATTGACTAAGCACTCCTAAGTAAGAACCAAGTGTTTCCGATAATTAGTTATTAAGATACTAACGTGGTTTATCAGCGAGTCGATCATATCACCCAGTCGATCACTTTTTCTTGGCACAGAACTTTACACCTAAATAAATCAACCACAATATATTAAATTAATTATCGCTCTCTATATCTGACGAACTAGATATATCTATAACTTCTTGGCAAGTTCGCGCGTTATGACCAGCTTTTCCACAAGTTCTACAGCGCCGCCTAGAAGGTTGCCCCTCCTTATAACCAACCCCTCCTAAATAAATCAACCACAATATATTAAATTAATTATCGCTCTCTATATCTGACGAACTAGATATATCTATAACTTCTTGGCAAGTTCGCGCGTTATGACCAGCTTTTCCACAAGTTCTACAGCGCCGCCTAGAAGGTTGCCCCTCCTTATAACCAACCCCCGCCTCACGCATGTCGCGTCGTACTTGCTCATCTACATCCTCCTGAGCTAACATATCCTGTACATCCTCTACTATAAGTGCCCCTCCTTAGCAGACACGAGTCTTTTTAGCCCTACGGCGTTTACTTAAGGCTTCATTTGCAGCGCGAAGGGTACGGACCTCAGCAGACAAAAGGGTCATCTCATGTGCCATTCGCTCTGTACCCTTTGCTAACGCAGCAACTGTTTGAAAAAGTGGAGTTGGCGAGCTTCCTTGATGACAGGCTATACGATTTCGTACAAGAGTTGATTGTGAAAGGGCTTCAGTTGGGTTGGAAGGGGTCTGGGACACCCAGGGGAGGGAGTTGGCACTACACGTCCGAGGGGGAGTTGGAGTCCGTAACCTTACGTCAAGCTTTGAAAGCACTGTTTGCGGGTTAAATGGTACTAGGCCAGCTCCACGGAATCCAGACTGACAGTTTAGGACTGTCATTGTTTCCTTGTATGCTGCTGTAAAGGCTAGAAAGAACTCAACCTTTGTAATATGGTTGATATGGGCCTTGATAAACGTCTCAATCTGCCGACCATACGCTCGTTTTAACACACTATAGCACCCAACATCAAGTGGCTGGGTTAGATGGGATGAATGAGGAGGTAGTCCAAGAGTAATAATGTTGTGTTTCGTACAGTAGTCTTGGAACTCAGCCGATTCATGACTCTCGTGCCCATCCAAAACTAGTATTCGATACAGACCCTTTGCACGAGCTGTAGTGTGTTTATCAAAGTGCTTTAACCATTCCAGGCCTGTTTCATTATTTGTCCAACCATTGCTTGTCGGTTTCATAACCCAGTTAGGTGGGAGGCCGCCGTCGGTATACCAGTTGGAGAGATGGTTCTTGCCCTGAACTACCAAGAATGGAGGAATACTCCAGCCCTCCCCATTAATACAGGCAATTGCTGTAGCCCATTCCCGATTGCCTGGCTGAACTGCCTTGCCTCTACCACGTCGGTCTGCACGAGTAACAACCATTCTAGGACAAATAACACCCATCATAAAGCCTGTCTCGTCGAAGTTGTAGAAGTCGGAGTCTGTAACCCCATATTTCGCCCTCATATTCTCTACTAGCCGGAACCATGCGCCTAGCACGTCAGGATCTTCGCATAAGGCCCTCTGGAAGTCGTAAACGCGATTAAAACGCGTCTTAAGGTCTGGTTGTCGTTGTACGAATCGATGGGCCCAGAGCTTGCCGACGCGTCTTCCCCCCCGCGATTCAAGGATAAAATTAGCCATATCTTCTACACCAGCGAGCCGGGGCGCAAATCCTCTGGAATCCATATCCAGTATATACCGAATAATCACTTCCTCTTCTAACTCAGTCAACTTATGACAATTGGCTTGAGAATCTGGGCGGTAGGTTCGGCCAGCCATTCTGTCGGAAAGAGTCGTATATGGTACATTGTAGATCTTTGCCGCAGAGCGTTTGCTTAGTTTTTTGGACGACCGAATAGCCTCGATAGCTAGAGTAATTTGCGTTTCTTGAGTTTGAATTTCCATGGTAAATAGTTTAAGAAAACGTGTGTTGAAGTTTGAGGAGGTAGTGCCAAGGAAAAGTGATCGACTCGGTGATATGATCGACTCGCTGATAAACCACGTTACTATTATTTACTTTCTTTTTTTTTCGTAGTGCCAAGGAAAAGTGATCGACTCGGTGATATGATCGACTCGCTGATAAACCACGTTAATTATTTTAGGTTTTAGTGTTCGGGTTAGTTAAATATTCGGTTTAATACAACCAACCACTTTAGTAGTTAGCCTGAGAATCTAAAACTAAAAAATAATTCAATAAAATATGAATTCTCTGATTGGTGGAAAACAAACCTCACTACAACAAAAACATATTTCACTATAAAGATATAATTCTTATATACTCTGAGGCTAACTAGTGTATCTTTTCGGCGCCCAGTTTTGAATATTTTATTTACAAATGCCCCTGACAGACTTTGGGTGTAAAAGATGATGTTCTAGACAGATAGTTATATTAAAGTTAGTCCTACAAAATGAACGCAAATATTCAGAACAATTGAAGTGGGAAAATAATATAATTCATTCCTTCATCCGTTTGGGGATACTGTAGCTCGGTCACACTCTGCCTATTCCGCTTGCTTGCCTATAGCCTACTAACGGAGATTTCAGCTTTAAGTAGTAGCCACCGCAACTTTATCATAGGTCGCGCGGTTTCTAGTCTCCTGATACTGAATCGCAGTGATGTCCTCAAACTTCCTCTCCCTACCCACCAAGAACTCGTCAAACGGCCCTACACTCACATTCCGATCGGCTTTGCAAAAGAACGCAATGCTATATCTCTCAGGTACCAAGCCATTGACGATCTCCTCATCTAGGTGCGGTTTTGTCACGCGATGAAGACCTGCTGGTAATTCCTTGTTTGTCCACCTCTCCAAAGTCTCGCCAACAGTCACGAGCATCTCGTCACTGCTCTCGCAAGGGACTGGAACAAAGCTACCTGGATTCTTTCGATCCTCAATCTCAAGACCACCCAACGACTCGCGAAAAACGAGGGTGAGGGTACCGAAGTCAAAATGTGGCCAGATGCGGCAGATTTCACCTTGTTCGAAATGCTTCAAGGGAACTTCTGGGAAGTGGTTGAAACGCATAGTGGATGATTGATTGAGCGCAACGCGGGAGGTGAAAGACGATGAAGGCATGTTTAAAGCTGTAGCTAAGACTTCCAATAGTGTTTTACTAGCCAATGCGGAGTCGTTATAGAACTCTTCGAGCTTTTGTCTGTATCCTGGGAGTATTTTGTCTGAGGGCCATTTGTTGGGAAATTGTGTGTCATCTGGTGCCCCATGATCAAAATTTTCCTTTGTAGTGTATAAGTTAAGTTTTTAGTTTTGCGGGTGTTGGACGTCCTAGAAAGCTTACCTTGGAATCACTGGAGTTCTGGTCTCCAAATCCCAGCCGTTCCCCATGAAGTCCCCAGGTCTTTTCAGCACCGACATGACTCCATCCACGCTGGAAAGCCGTGTTTGGATCATCAGCAACTCCCCCTTTTATCTCAAGGGGTAGCGAAAAGAAGCTTCTCGCCTATCCCACTCAATTATCAGCATCTACACAACAGTACGGTGCTAAGACCTAGAATTTTGTAAACAGGAAATACAAGACATACCTGCTGAAAAATATTCCCTATTTTGTCCTTTGAAATAGGGTGATTGACAATCTTTGCAAAGCCATGGTCTTTAAGGCTCTTCAGGAATTTATCGCCGAATGAGCGACGTTCATCCTCAGAGCCCGTTTTGAACACCGACATATCGAGAAGTTCTAGTTGTACTGCCATGGTTGGACCTTGTTGGAGTTTAGAAAATCAATTGCAATGCCAGGTGCAGTAACTGCTGTTTTGGTTGACATGATGCCTTCCGATCATGCTCCACTCATATACGATACATAGCATCTACCATTAACAACAATGTCTGCTTATTCCTGTTAATTTGGTTACATAAAACACCGCTTTCAGGTGCCTTTCCGTTATGGTCAGCCAGAAGACTTGGAACCCGTGGTCCATTCAGGTCCGTGGGGATGTTCCGGAAAGGCTTTAAGGGTGTCGGACCGGTATCGGAGCTACATATTTATGACGTCAACTCAAAATTACACGGTAAAGCCTGCGGACCGACATCCGATGCCTGCGAAAAAGTTAACTGTAGCCAGTAATCTTTCTTTGTAATTGTAATGTAGTGAAGCCGGAAGTAGATTTGTGCAATATTCCTGACTAAGTCAGCTTCCATTCTCATTCTAAGACTAGTTGACAACCCCTATTTTATGCGAAGTAAGTTCGCAAGAAAAATCACGGGAACTTTGAAAGGCGTGCTTTGAAGCAACAATGCCGATGTAAGAAACATTCCTCCGTTTTCTGGTAGAATGAATGATAAGTAATTGAGTAATAGGATAAAAAATCCCTCGATAAAATATCCGAGTTTCAACCCACCTGTTCTCGACAACCGAACATGGCCCTCGAAACGCATTACTAAAGCCCCACGCTGGCTAGCAACTGATTTGAGAGACGGAAATCAGAGCTTGGAGTATCCAATGGTCAGTCTCTGATCTTAGACTCATTCTGTATCGTCGTTGGCAGCAACAGTATCTAACCGACCCAAAATCAGACAGTGGAACAAAAATGGAAATACTTCCAAATGCTCGTCCGCATTGGCTACAAGGAAATTGACATAGCTTTTCCAAGTGCATCTCAAACCGAATTTGACTTTTGCCGCCGCCTCGTTGAAACACCTTTTGCCGTGCCTTCTGACGTCTGGCTGCAAGTACTTTCACCGTGTCGTAAAGAGCTCATTCGTCGAACTGTTGACAGCGTCACCGGCTGCAAACAAGCTATTCTCAGTTTGTACATAGCGACCAGTATATCCTTTGTCACCACGATGTTTAATTCTACGCAGGCTGAAGTTTTGGAGAAGGCAGTGGACTGTGTAAGGTATGCGAGGTCGATCACAAAAGATGATCCGAAGCAGCAAGGAACGACATGGAGTTTAGTCTTCAGTCCTGAGGCATTTACGGATACGGATGTTAAATACAGCATTGAGATATGTGAGGCGGTCAAGGAAGCATGGGGCCCAACTGTTGATAACAAGATTATCTTCAACCTTCCCGGAACAGTGGAGATGGGTAGTCCAAATACCTATGCTGATCAAGTCGAAATCTTCGCTTCTTCGATCACCCGACCAGAGCTCTCTTGTATATCTCTTCACCCGCACAATGATCGAGGATGTGCAGTAGCAGCTTCGGAACTTGGACAACTAGCGGGCGCTGAGCGGGTAGAGGGCTGCCTCTTCGGCAACGGGGAGAGAACCGGCAATGTCGATCTGGTAACCCTGGCTCTCAATCTCTACGTTCAAGGAATTGACCCTCGGGTTGACTTTTCAGACATGAAGACCATCAAAGAAGTATTCCAAAAATGCACCTTGATTCCCATCCATACACGTGCTCCCTATAGTGGGGACTCGGCATTCAAAGCTTACAGTGGCTCGCATCAAGATGCAATCAACAAGTCGTTCAAATCAATGAACCGCAACGGCCTGTGGAAGGTACCTTATCTCCCACTCGATCCTCAAGACATAGGTTGCAATTACAAAGCGGTGATCCAGGTGAATTCACAGAGTGGAAAAGGCGGAGTTGCATGGACCCTCCGACAAGCGCTCAAGCTGGAGCTCCCACGAGGATTACAAATCGACTTCTCTAAGATCGTCAAGTCGGTTTCTGTGGCCCAAGGTGGAATCCTCCCACCCGATCAAGTTGCAAATTTGTTTCTGAAAACATATCATTTGTTCTCCCCAGATCCAAATATCAAGTCTGTGCAAACTGCCAATGAGGGTGAACTGCGGATCTTTGAAGCCACTGTACTCATACGAGGCCAACGACGCAATTTGAAGGGACGAGGTAAGACAATTACGGACGCAGTCATTGATACGCTTTCTATTATGAATCAAAACGTTGCTTTTACAAGTACGGTCACCAGCCTGGAATATCAGAATACGCTTCAAAAGGTAGTATTTGTTTCAGTCGAAGATATTGACAGTGAGACCACTTCTTGGGGAGCCAGTGTGGTCTGCTTGGGGGACGAGGAGTTAGCTAAGTTGAAAGCCATGCTTTCTTCTGCAACTGTAATTATCATCCCTTGTCAGGAAAGGAATCCATTCGAATTCTGACTAATAGATTATGGCAGACTTTGCTTGCAACTATTAGCGGAGTTCCTGAAACGCTTCGAAATACCAATGAAAAAGATAGTTGGATACTCAATAAGCCCGACTTGGCCGCAGCTTTGGCCGCTTAGATCATACACTCTTTTATTACAATAAGATATATTATCCTCGAGTTTTCATATTCTGTTTTTGATGATTGTGCGTTTTTGCCAGGTCGCGTATGATTGAGAGCTTGTACCGTAAATTTCCGGTTCATAGTACTGAAGTGAGAATTAGTCGTGCTTTATGTTCAGAAGCACTTAAAGAAGGAATAACATCCGTCATGTTTCCAGATCTCCTTGGTATACTTGGCGCAAATCTCACATAAATGTTGCTGTGAATTACGCATGGCCTCGTAAGTTTTGTTTTCAAAATTTCAGTTTCATTTGTCCACCCCGTGAGAATACCTACGTCTGCTGCGTAGCTTAACCTTAGAGACCATTTAGGCCAATACCACTAGCTGTCCTCCTTCTTACCTGTGTTATAGTTCTTGGATGTATGAGATTGCATTGAGTGCCCATAATACCATATAACACGGTGGTAACCATGCGCATTCGAAAACGATGAGGAGGCAGATATTTACATTCTGGCACCGGTCAGAAGAAAAGGAACCATAACTCTCAAGGCAACCCCAAAAGATCTTTCTATCTGTACCAAGATATGAACAATGATGTTTTACTAAGTTGTTCGTGGAGGTTCGCTGGAAAGTATAACGCCATCAACCACTAACTCCACAGTTTCTATTTCCCAAGTTTCGGCATCGACTTGGTGATCTCGGTAGACGTCCAAGCTATAACTTGCAAATTTGCTACTTTTTCGAATTGCTGTCCCGTAGCTTAGAAGCAAAATAGGCGTAAGGCAAAAGAGGGTTGCAAGAGAAGCGAGAACGGTAAGCGCTTTATTTGAGCCGAGGGCAACAAACATCTGATGGGCAAATAGCGGAAAGACAGCGCAAAGAACAGCCCTTGCGAGGGCCATAGAAGCAAACGCAGAAGCGGCGTATATGGTGTAACTGTCAGCCACGTACCCTGCAAGTGTCGTATCGAATTCGGTGCAAGCGTAGCCGATCAATGCCAACGAGCACGATGAAATAATCCAGGGAACATGATTGACGATTGGAGGGACTGTCCATGCGAACCACCAGAGGCCGATTGCGAGGAGCGGTGCCCCAATCGCAAAACCAGTCAACTTGTCTTCGGGTTGCAACGGTTGGCGATTCTTTTGTCGTTTGCGGAAGATGTGTTGGTCGTAGAAGCGAGTTAAGACACTTAAGCAAATGCCAACACACATTGCCAGGAAAACAAGGGATGACTGTGTTGCACTAAAACCAAAGAATCCATAAACTATTGGGATGGCTTCAGTGAAGAGATAGACCAATGCGAAAGCAACAGCGCTAATAATGCTTGTCACAAAGACGATAGGCTCTGTAAAGAGCAGTCGAATAGGCCTCAATAAAACAAGACGGATCAAAGTATCAAGATCCGGAGCGTGATCAGGATTGTTGATGCGAAAGGAATCATCGCCTGTGGCTTTTCTGAGAAGGGCTACCCGTGCTTCAAGAAGTTGGCTTGGTCGACTTTCGCGTGTGAATAGCAAAAGAATGGACATGGCGCCAGTAAAAATGGCCGAGATTCGGAAATGCCAATGCCTGAGAGAGCAAATGAGTACAGTATTCTTAGAAAATCAAACAGCTTGTGACAGTGCAACCCACCATCCTAAATATTCAACCACAAAGGCACCGTAGATTGGTCCGAGCGAAAGTCCCAAATTTGCAGCCATCAGCCAAGCAAAAATCATCCATATCCGATGTCCTGCATTGAACATGTCTTCAATACTCCCAGCGACCACATTTGTTGGGATCGCAGATAAAACTCCAGCACCAAAACGGCCGATGAGAATCACTGGTAGGTACGGCAGTACGCCGGGAAGTAAACAGAAGAGCGAGTAGAGTGCAGTGGATATAACGTAAAGCTTTTTCCGGCCAAAAGATTCGCTAAATGGAGGAAATACGGCGCCACCGAACCCCTGACCAATCATATATCTATGAATATGGTGTTTTATTAGCTTTGTAATGCTAAGCTGTTACTATGAAATGTGGTACTGACATAGATGTAAAACTAAATAGCGATAATACACGGCCGATTTTTAGGTCCTCGCGAGCAACATCGCTAGTAGCTGCCTGTTGACACAGTATTAGTGTTTTGAGATGGACCTCGAGGGGAGCCCCTTACACCCGCAGAGCTAATTGCGGTTCTATATAATAAGATCGTCAGCGATTTTGAATCACCCCAAGAAGAAGCAGAGGGCTCTGAGATACATACGTCGCGAAATCTAATATGACAATTAGGGAGATATCGTACAGTTTGCGAGACAGCGACCAGTTGCGAGGATGCAATTTATTCGACCGCTCCCATCTTACGATGCCCTCCGAATCCAGCTCGAGGCCGAGGTCGCTCAAATGGGCTCGGAGAATATCCAAATGAGGGGGATTGCAGGTGGCCAATGATTGCCTCACTGTAGAATCCTGTACATCCTCAGAAGACATATGATGACTTTTTTCCCACATCATGGGTAATGTGCCTGGTGGTTGAAAGGAAGAGTGAAGAGTGAGAAAGTTCGATGTACAAAATTCTACCTTTGTGGGAGCGTAAGAAGGTTCAAGGTGTGCATCGGGAACGCTCAACCAATCAATGACTGTGCTAGATAAACACTTGGAAACTGCAACGTCTACTCCTACCTATTTTGGAAGAAGAAATTTCAATTTTTCTCACCGCCTTCTGTTCTGCCACCAATGTAAATAGGGGGCCAGATAAGCGAAGGCGGCGATAAATGACAAAGCTTGGCACACCTGGGCTCCGGGAGCTGGAAAGTGGTCCGAAATGGTCCGTTTGGTCCGGACAGGCCTGATTGGTGCGTCATTAGTGTTAGCCACATTCTTACCAGGCCCAGCTGCGAGTCAACACCAACAATTTCCTCTATTTTAAGAATCCAAAATTGATCAAGCCACGAGTTCGTCGTGAGTTCTACTGAGACCACGAAAAAGTGATATTAATAATACCTTTCAAGATGTCAGTCCTGCCTAGCGAACATCACTTCCTTCGCTAACCATCATCTCTTCCAGGAAACGAGTTCTCCTCCTAGGCGCAGGATATGTCGCCCGACCAACTGTAGATATCCTCAGTAAAGCCGGAATTTCAGTGACGGTTGGTAAGTTCATCATGAAAACCAATCATTACACGCACTAATCATGGCAATCTTTTGGCAAGCATGCCGCAATTTGCAGACTAGTCTGGCTCTTATTGAAGGTCTCCCCCACACTCAGGCTATTTCGTTGGATGTGGAAGATTCAACAAGTCTTGACAATGAGCTTTCTCAGGTCGACTTGGTGATAAGCTTGATTCCATATCTGCTGCATGAGAAGGTTGTGCGCTCAGCAATTCGAGCGAAAAAGCATGTTGTAACAACCTCATATGCATCTCCCACTTTACTTGCCTTGGACGAAGAGTGCACACAAGCGAAAATTACGGTCCTCAACGAAATTGGGGTTGACCCAGGAGTCGATCATCTCTATGCTGTAAAGGCTGTGAACGACGTGCATGCTTCGGGTGGCAAAATATTATCCTATGAGTCCTTTGCGGGTGGACTTCCAGCCCCGGAAGCATCCGACAATCCCTTAGGCTATAAGTTCTCTTGGTCCGCTCGTGGGGTAATATTGTCCCTTCAGAATCCAGCTAGGTATGTTGAAGATGGAGTTTTGGTTGAAATACCCGGAGATGCCCTCATGGGTTCCACTAAGCCTGTCTTGATCTATCCTGGCTATGCTTTTGTGACATACCCCAACCGCGATTCTACTATTTACAGAGAGCACTATGGAATTCCAGAAGCCCAGAGACTTTTCAGAGGAACGTTACGATACCAGGGGTATCCTGAATTTGCAAAAGCCTTGCGAGATTTGGGTTATCTGAGCCAAGATTCGGAAATATTCTCTCAATCCCCCAAACCAAAGACCTGGGCAGATTTGTCCAAAGCGATTCTGGCCACAAATTCGGCACAAGAAAGGTTTACAAGTCCCTGTTAGATTCCAAGCCACATCAAATCATTGACTCCTTCTAGTGAACTTATCGCGACTACCTCATCCAAGCTAGTGGATATAGGTACGAAAGAAAAAATTGTTTCTGGATTTCGCTGGCTTGGTCTATTCTCGAACACCCCAATATCGGATGTTTCAACCCCTTTTGACGCAGTGGTCTGCACGTTAGAGGAAAGGCTTAAATTTGAACCAGGTGAAAGAGATTTGGTGTTTCTACACCACAAATTTCAAATTGAGCATAAAGATGGCCAAAGAGTACTGAAGTCTTTTCATTTTCTCAAATAATTGATTTTGCAACCAGCCCTAATTCTGCGTTGCGGTATAATACCTTTCTGGCTGACATGCTACCTTCAGGAAGTTCGCACGTTCACATTGGCTGAATATGGGGATCCGAAAGGGTATTCAGCAATGGCACGCCTAGTCGGTGTTCCTTGCGGTGTAGCAACTTTACAGGTTCTTGATGGCAAAATCAGTAAAAGAGGCGTTTTTGCTCCCACAACAGAAGATATTGCTAAGCCACTTCGGGATACGCTCGAGGAGCATGGGATTAAAATGAAAGAGACACGGGATGTGAGAGGTCAGGGACCAACTATACCATGAGACATTCAACTTACAACTTCTTCATCAAATTGACAACGGATACAATGTTGCAAGTCTGAGGATTAATGTCAGTCTGCAAGTATACAGAATAATCTATGGCACACCTATATATAGGCCACACACACAAAAATATGTTTTCGACCTACGTTCCAGTAGAGGTGAACTGCAATCTTATTTACCTCCCCAATTCACATTGCTACTTGTTGCGAGCGTAACCGCTGATAGAATCACTCTTGACTCCAATGGCATGCCCAGGATCACAGAGGTGGGAGAAGATCGAGACCCGAAAAGATAAATACGCTCAAGGTCCGGGCCCTCTCGGAGCCCGGATGGAAGCTCTGTGTGGAATTCTACGAAACAGGATCGACGTTTCTCGGTGTCATACGGGAATATCTGTGATCTGTCACCGGTTTCTATAAAGCCAAGCTACTGTAAGATATTCCTTCATTAGCCGCAGTGCGTTTGCATATGTTCAATTGGGAAACAAACTTTTATATCTCATTAAAAGGTATATAAAACAAGGAAAATGACTGTGGGAAGCTACCGCCGCAGGCTAGATGCCTCCAAACTAGTCGTCACTCGGAGTAAAGTTTTGAGCGAGGCCCACAACCCAACGGATTTGAAATTTGGCAAGCATTTCACAGGTATGTCTCCTCAATATCTCGACTTTCTATTATTCCTCTCAGGTCCCAACCTATCAATAACTGCTAATGCGACAGATATAGACCATATGCTGCTCATAAAATGGAACCTCAACTCAGGTTGGTGTGATCCCGAAATAGTCCCCTATCAACCAATAGCTCTCGACCCTAGCTGCGGCAGTCTCAACTATGCTATCTCCTGCTTCGAAGGCATGAAAGCTTACCTCTCCCCCCAAAACGCGCCCCTCCTCTTCCGACCGCTCGATAACTTGCGTCGTATGAATTCCTCCGCTGAGCGAATTGCGCTTCCCACATTTGATGTCAACGAGTTGCTAAAATGCATCGCAAGTCTGGTTGAATTGGACAAGAGATTTCTCAATGTCAAAAGGGGGACTAAACGCGGTAGTCTATATTTACGGCCCAATCTTATCGGAACCTCCCCTGGCTTGGGAGTTGGTCCTCCAACAAGCGCATTACTCTACGTGATAGCTTCACCAGTGGGGGAATACTTCTCCTCTGCCTCCACTGCCGGGATCTCGCTACTTGCGTCCTCAAACTTAGGCGCCACAAGGTCTTGGTACGGTGGCGCTGGAAATCGGAAAATAGCAGCCAATTATGCGCCAACCATTATGCCTCAGTTACAGGCAGAGAGACTAGGTTGTCAACAGGTGCTTTGGGTAATGGAACGTGACTGTCGGATCACCGAGGCGGGCACTACGAATCTTTTTGTTGTTTTGAGGGGTGAAGATGAAAGGTCAGTATTGATAACCCCTCCAGTTGACGGAATGATTCTTCCGGGCATCATAAGGGATAGTGTTTTAAGTTTGGCGAGAGAAAGGTTGGAGGGGAGAGGATGGGAAGTCGTGGAGCGGATAATTACCATGGCTGAGTTGAGAGATGCTGCCAAAGACGAGAGATTGATCGAGATGTTTTGCACGGGGACGGCAGCAGTAGTGGTTCCGGTGAAAGAAATCGTGTGGGGAGAGTGCGTGGTCAGTTGCAGAGGTGAGGAGAACTCGGGCATGGGAGAAATCGCTGGGTTAATGAAGAGCTGGATTGAGAAAAGGCAGTATGGACAAGAACGCCACGAGTGGAGTGTGGAAACAGTTAGCTTGGGTGGCGTCAATTGAAAAGAGAGGGATCATTGAACAAGATGGAGAGCTAAAAAGTTAGATAAGACTTGATTCCGACAATCTCTCGTTATAAAATTAGCTCCAGATGTATAGAACATATCACTTCAGTAAAATGGAAGTTGTCCCACATACGTCAGCCCATCTATCTTTCAATCTTCAGTGATACCCCTGAGAATTGTTTTCATGCGCTTCATCTGATTACCTAACACGTTAGAGCCGAATAACGGAAAGATATTCTTCGTTCTCGGACCGGAATGATGATCCCCTTGCACATCAATATGTAGAATATCCGCAGGTGGAATTTGTCCTACAATATTTACCAAAGTACTCTACAGCTACTCGAGTAAGACCTTCCTCATAAGAAGACACCTCCTCGAGAATAACGACGTCTCATTAAAAGTCATCCAGTCTTTAAGCATCAACATCCAACCTCAGAATGACTTTCCCAACTATTCATCTTCGCTCCGAGAGTAGGTCTTACTAGATCACTGGCCAAAACTTAACCATGAATATTGGCAAACTAATTGTTCTATGTAGGTAAACCATTCGAAGCTCGATCCGCATTGACGCCAACGACTGCAAAAGCCTTATTAGATGCAGGCTACAGTGTTCACATTGAGCATAGCCCGGTTCGTGTGTTCGATGATGATGAGTTCGCCGCTGTTGGTGCAAGTATGGTTCCGGAGGGAAGTTGGATTGACGCCCCTTTGAATCATCTTATCCTTGGGCTCAAGGAGCTGCCGGATGGTGACGGTATTTTCCTCCAATCCACCCATGAATTCAAAGACACTCCTTAATAGCATTCCACTTTCACATACAACATCTTCCTAATCATTCGCTAACCTCAACTTCTTGGTAGGTTTGATTCGCCATACGCATATTACATTTCACCACATCTACAAATATCAAGCCGGCTGGCAACACACTCTACAGCGTTTTCTCCGCGGAGGTGGCATGCTACTCGATTTGGAGTACCTGACTGAAACTACAGGGGGGAAACGGGTAGCTGCATTTGGATACCACGCCGGCTTTGCCGGAGCTGCTCTCGCACTGAAGACGTGGAGTTGGCAGAAGACGCATTGCATGCCAAACGGCAACGAAGCAATACCACTATTGCCAGCTGTGGAGCCTTTTCCGAATGAACAAGCTTTGGTGAAAGAAACAACAGATGATATAAGGAGAGCAGTCGATGAAATCCACAAAGAAAAACTTGCAAGAGGAGATGAGAAAATAGCGCAACTTCCCAAAGTTCTGGTGATGGGGGCTCTAGGTCGTTGTGGATCGGGAGCCATTGACTTTCTTGAAAGGGCAGGTATACCATCATCCAACATCTCAAAATGGGATATCGACGAGACAAAAGCCGGAGGCCCCTTTGCTGAAATTTTGTACTTCGACATTTTCGTCAATTGCATATTCCTCGCTGATTCCATCCCTCCTTTCATCACTCTTGAAATGGTGAAGGAGAAGCCTAGGAACTTATCGGTCATTGCTGACGTGAGTTGTGATGCTATGAGCCCTTTCAATCCAATTCCTATTTACGATATTTATACCACGTTTCGAGAACCTACTGTCCGGATTCTAGGAGCCAAGAGTGGGGAGATAGAGAAAGTGTTGGACGTGATTAGCATTGATCACCTACCTACCATAGTCCCAAGGGAGGCAAGTGAAGCCTTCAGCAAAGGGATATTGCCAAATTTGTTGAAGTTGAAAGATTGGAAGGAAGATCGGGCATGGAAAGATGTCGAAAATAAGTTCTTTGATGCGGTGGTAAAGATTCTGTGAGGCCTTGGGGGTTTTTGCAGTGAAGGATGACCCTGATGTAGTTCACATGTGTTGTATGGCTTGGAAATGTTCTTGAATTCAGAAAAATTATCGTATCAAATAATTGTCAAGAGATTACAACAGTTCCCTTCTTGACTATACTCGAGTACCTCCGTGCCTGATAAAGTTCCAGAAAAGTGAACATTTACCCTTTTCGTATTTTGAAATCTTCACCACATGATATTATGAAGAGAAAAGCAAAGATGGTCTTAAGATACTCTGAATAAAGCGCAATCCTAAACATGACTTAATTTACATGAACTGGACATTACTACCTATCTGATACGAGAGAAATCACATGGTTGATATCGAATGGCAATTACGTAGTATTGAAAAGTTAGTCGAAGCTAAAAGCATGTTTCTTTTCTGTACAGGGTCATCCTTCTTTCCTCCCAACAACCCACAAAAAGTCCAATAAAACTCTAGCCCCAGCTTGACACTCTTCCGGCATTTTCTGCAATACCTCTCGCCACTCCGTAGGTGACAAACCATCTTCATGATCTTGACACGTCGGAATTATATCGTTTTCTATGAAGTCTTTGGTAGCCAAAAGCTGCATGGTCGTCCAAGGTCTTGCAAGAGACTCTTTGAATGTTTGGCGTTCGGACTTTAGTATTGAGAAGTCGTGCTGGCTAAGGCTTGTGCTTAAGTTAGAAACCCAACTGTGAGGTGGTGCAGAGTTAGTTCAGACACCAGGACAGGTGGGAAACGACGTGTTACCTCGCGTTGATATTTTGAGATGCCATCCAAGATAAGCCCCTTTCGATGTATTTGTTGCAGAACGGGTATGCATCGGGTCCCTTATCAGAACGTACGTACATACCCTCTATATCCAATTCCTCCCAGTGGATGTAACCACCCGGCTCTATTTCATTATTAGCCTAAACATGTTCTTTCCCCCCTGTTGCAAGATTCTACTGAAGACATACTTAACATGGTCTTTATATTCTCAATCAACGGCCCTGGATCTCCATCTGCCACATAAAGGGAGAATCCCCTACAATGAACGATATCGTATTTTCCAACCAGATTTTCTGGAACGGCGGCGAAGGAGTCAAGTTCCGAGAGTATTACTTGTGGTGGAAGTTCGTGCTTTGAAGGGAAGTGAGCAGGGGAGATATCGAAGCCATCGAGTTGAGAAGTTTGCGGGAGACGTTTTGCGAGGTCTACAAGCCAGATACTAGTTTACCTTTAGTTGCATTGTCACCTATTTAGTCTATACCAATGCACGCAATACACACCCTGTCCCACAAGCCAAATCAGCTATCTTAAGACTATCACCCTGCACTGGAATTCTTGGATCTAGAAGAAAACCGATCTGTTCCCAAATAATCCAATGTTGAAGATAGATCCTGTGAATGTGTAAGTTTGTATACTTGTTTTTCGCGTCGATGAACCGCAATTCAAAATTCATACCTAGCACCCGACTCATTGTGACGACCAAAATCCGATATCGGCATATTTCATGAACAGTCTCAGGGGATTTCCTATGTCAGATTCTTCATCCACTGGCTGCTATTCACCATAGTTCCATAGACATATCTTCTGGACACGGAAGGGAGGTGTTAAGCGAATTGCCTCGGTCCGGGAGAACAAGGGCGTGAGTGACATGGTCGCTCCGTCGCGATGATCCAGCGGTCCGACAAGTTGGACGGGGCATATACAATCTTACTAAGATAAACGTATGCGAATATTGTTGTGATTAGTTGCCGGAAGTCCATTATGAAATTAATAATGTCGATTATGAAAGGGTCACGTGTTGCTATTCCCCTTGCCTTTTGCCCCACCTCACCATCCGAAGATCTTTTCCCAGCCAGTCACTTATGACTCTAAACGGCTAGACTCCAACAAGAACGAGAGTTTTTTCTCCATGTGTACAGAGTTTGCGCGGACAAGAAAACAAGCCGGCAATATTGTCTTGACGCGGAGTCAATAATAGATTCAACTGAGAGCATCATTGGCTCATATTATCACGATGATGGCTGATTCCCGGTCGGGTCCTATTGGAACTGGAAACAATTCTCGCGTTATCACTCAGAATGCGACAATTATCGAGGAACAGAGTAGTGAAAAAGATACTTCCCATGATAAATTAAATCAGGCAACGCAAGAACCGCCACCACCGCAGTTGAAAGAAGGGCGATTATGGCTGATATTAGGGAGTCTCTGGGTTAGAATCTTCGAAATTACCATATATATGCACACGCTGACACATCTTAGGTGGGGGTATTGCTGGTTGCGCTTGGTATGTGATTTAAAATATATATTCCACTGTTTTGATGCTAGAGGGTTCAATCCAGAAAAATATTAATGAGTGAATTATAGACGAAACGATGATTGCCACAATAGCGGTTCCTATCACGACGACTCTCCATTCCTTCTCGAGCTACGCATGGTTCACAACCACCTATCTTATAGGAAGCTCAGTCTCTCAAGCTCTTAGTGGCTACCTCACCGATCTCTTCGGTCGTCGCAAGGGACTTACTGTTTGTTACGCTCTCTTCACACTGGGGATTCTCCTTTGCGGTGTTGCATCCAATATGCCTATGTTTCTTGCTGGTAGAGTACTGCAAGGTTTGGGGGGTGGGGCGATATGTTCCATCACCGCGTATGTCGAGACGGACCTCATTCCCATGGAGCGAAGGGCATTCATTGAAGGGCTTGCCAATGTCTGTTATGGGGTTGTCCTCGCGCTTGGTGGCATATACGGTGCAGCCGTGGACCATTCTATCGGATGGAAATGGGCTTTCTTGATTCAAATTCCTGTTCTTGTGGGTGACGGAGTGATCGTCTTCTTCATTGTCAAAGTGCGGGACGAGAAGAAGGATTGGAGCAATGCACTTCGTCATATTGATCTGGTTGGCATGATTCTACTTCTAGGGGCGATTGTTTGCTGCGAATTTGGTCTCAACATTGGAAGCACGCGCTTGGTTTGGTCCACACCCGACGTCATCACGCCTCTTGTCATTGCGGGTGTATGCCTTCTGGTTTTCGTCTTCTGGGAGTTGAGAGTTGCAACAAATCCAGTCGTGCCAATAGGTGCTGTTACCGGACGAACAGTTGGATCAATCTTGATCTCGTCCTTTTTATCTACTGGGTGCTTCGTGAGCATCATGTTCTACGCCGTCCTCTACCTGCAAATTCTGGGTCTCTCAAATGTTGCTTCTGGGTTAAGGCTCGTCCCTCTCTCAATCTCTTTTGCATTAGGCTCCATGATTACTGGATGGATAGTGGAGTTTACGCATCGATATTACTATATTAACATTGGCTTACAAGCTATATCAGCACTGGGTTACGGGCTTCTCTGTATGCTGGATTCCGAGACCCCTTCGTGGCAACCATTTGTTTTCCTCGCTATTCTAGGACTTGGTATCGGGGGAACCTACGTCACAAATCTTATGGGCATACTGACATCAATTCCAAACGAACACCAAGCGACAGTTCAAGCTGTCTCATGGTCTGTGAGAGCCATTGGTGTAGCCAGTGGCTTGACTATATCATCGGTTATCTTTCAAACTGTTTCGCGAACATATCTACATGACCATTTGAATGATGATACTCTGGTCGAGCAATTCAGCAACACCATTGCGTTAGATTCTCCTATTTTCAAAGGTCTGGATCGACCTACGCAAGAGATGATCAAGGAAGGATATATGGAGTCTACGGGAGCAGTGTTCTATTTCTTATTGGCCCTGGCGGTGCTCAGTATATTTTTCAGTCTGTTTATCGAGAACAACGTTATCACGAATGCAGATAGCAATGATAGCACCGATTAAGTAATGTTCCTGAATACCACAATGTAAATCTAGAACAATTACCAATTCTGCCAAGAATTTGTTTTCGGTTTTATCGATGGATTATGAAATGAAAATGTAAATACGAGCTCGAGAATCGATATCACAATGCCTACGTACGCAGGATCTATGACGATAATGTTACGCCAAGTCTCATTTCACTAGCAATTATTGAGTACGAAAGTGCTATTCAGAGCCGTAATGTCGGCTCGACGAATATGAACATGGGCAAGAAGATTAGGACCTCTTGAAATTATTTGCTCTCTTCGAAGGAATACCATCAAGGTCATGAAACTCTTGATTGTTACTCTCTGAAGCTAATTAACGCCTTCACTCTCCGCTTTTAACCCTAGCCAATCGCTCAACCTCAAACAGTAAATCGCCCTCCATCGTCTCCCAAAGCGTAGGTGCTTTTGACTCATAACCCAAATACTTCTTTGCTCGATCAGCCGTACATCTGGTATTTGACCCCCATGTATAAAGACCCATGTAATGCCAATCCGAGCCATCCCGCATCTCAGTGATGGTCTCTAAACTCAATTGTACCGGCTCCTCTGTTTTGATGAGTCCATGAGACTTCAGAATCTTCCCAGCAAATCTCGCCATCTCCTTTTGAGTTGCTTCTTGAGTTGCTGCAAAGTAGTAACCCTAATTTGTATGTGTTAGTATAATAGAATTTTATCATTGCTGGGTTTATTTACTTCTCTCCCCCAGACGGCATTTCCGCCACCCGCAACAGCGGCTTCGACAATAGCATTGTAAAGTTCCATGAGATCATCAATATGAACCCACGCTCTTCTGTTCTCGCCGGACTGCGTATAATACGGACTCCCTAACTTCAGGATTTCTCTCCCCATCTCGGGAATGAACAGGCTCTGCTTTCTCACCATTCCTCTTCCCGGTCCATAGATCCCTGGAGGACAAATAATCGCACATTTGAGTTTGTCGCCATGTCGATGTGCGGCAGCTTGCACAATTTTATCCATGTTACGGTGCAGATAATCGTCGGGAAGGGAAGTAATCTCGTCTATATCATTGATATCGGACCAGACCTTAGGATTCATTTCTCCGTAGTTGCTGCCATCTTGCCAGTCTGCAATGAGTCCCGTGCCTCCGAGTCGAATGAGGAACGATGGACCTGGACGTCTTAAGAGCCCTTCTATGTGGGCATTCAAGCTGCCGACGTGTTTGGTTTTACCACCATCTGTTATACATGTTAATATCATATTTTATAGGTGAGGGTATTCATAGATGCAGATTACGAATCACAATGTTGTTTTGAGCAGCAGTGTTAGCGATGAGGTCCACATCATTGAAAGACCCAATCACAATATTGACATTAGGATAGCGTTCAGTGAAGCCTTCTGGCACAGTACGGAGGAGAACCGTGATGTGATACTCGCTGTGGCATTTTACAAGAGTATCCAATACGGATCCGCCGATGTAGCCAGTGGCAGCTGTACTTTTACACATGTTAGCAAATTCTCGTCAAAAGTACTGAATAAGGTGTTTACTGAACTTACAGGAAGATGTTGGACATTGCAAATTTAAGTGCAGGATTTGAGTGTAGTATTATTGTCAGAGCCCCAGATTCAGGAAAGCGAATACAATAGATAAATTCCTGACTTGTCTCAAATATCAGCTTATATTTCTTGTTGGAAGAGGTAGCAATGACTTCATCAGTAGCGCTATCTATTTACCTTGTGAGACCGGTCCGTAAAAGCCGACGCCCCCATGGACCCTATAACTTGCTTCCGGCACTCCACTTTTGGTCGGAATAGACGAAAATCTTACCCTTGTCCAACGCTCCGGTCATTCTGGTCGGAAACATGATCACTTGAAGGGGCGAAAATTATAGAGAGCGAAAAGACATTCGTCATCAATGCTTGAAAGGGTTTTCCATAATCTCATTGCCACCTTAATTCTACTCTGTTTTACCCCCTGAACTTGGTTGATTCTGTATCTACTCCCCATAACTACTGTATTTGATTCTATGCTCTATTCATCTCAATCCTCACGTGAATTATTCATTATGGGAGACATCGGTGTCACATATTTGGAGTCCACGGCTGCAGTTAGGACTGCCAGCATACCACCGGCAATCTATCCACATGCACCATCGTCAATTCCGGCTGATGTTACTGGTGTGGTTCAGTATTGGGTCAAATCCTTGAACCGGGCCCTTCAAAACAATAGTTTTGGTGACCTTAGCGAGCTTTTCCACGAAGAATCCTACTGGAGAGATCATCTCTGCCTTTCGTATGATTTTCATACTTTCTATGGGGCTGCAAAGATAGAGACCTTTCTACGAGGTCATCCCAAAGGTTCGCGGCTCAAATGCATCACCATCGATGACAGCCATCAGCACCACCATCCGTCCCTAAAACCACTTGACTCAAAGGGCGAAATATTGGGAATTCGGTCTTTTTTGAAAATTGAAACGGATATTGGGACTGGGAAAGGTTTAGTAAATCTTTCACAGAATCCAAACGACGGGTCCTGGAAGTCTTTTACTCTTTATACCTGTTTACAAGAGTTGAGAGGGCATAAAGAGACGATCAAATACAACCGACCGCTGGGAAATAAGCATTCTGAAAGCATTGAAAATGGTGGGGCGCCAAGAACACCAGAAGAAAATGATTCTCCATGTGTACTGGTCATTGGTAAGAGCCGTGTTACATCCACTCACACTCTGCCTCCATACAGAGGCTAATAGAGAGTAAAATTAGGTGCTGGCCAAGCAGGTCTCGCAACAGCAGCACGACTCCAGCAACTCGGACTCTCAACTGTCATCATTGAAAGTAATAAGCGAGTAGGGGATAATTGGCGAAATCGCTATCATCGTCTCGTTCTACACGATCCTTTGTGGTGTAAGAGCATTCCTCTTCCCCGTATAATATTTCTTCTTATTCTCGTCCGCTGCTAATCTATTTGAAATGCAGATAATCACATGCCCTATCTTCCATTCCCTGAAAACTGGCCTGTATTCACACCGCAAAATAAACTGGCAGATTGGCTAGAATTATACGTTAAAGCTATGGAGTTAACAGTGTCAACATCCACTCGAGTGACTGATTCGAAATGGAACGGAAGCAGCTGGGAAGTTAGTCTTCTCGCCACCATGGAAGATGGAACAACAAAGGCACAAACACTTCATCCAAAACACATTGTGCAAGCAACCGGTCAATCTGGGATTCCGAAAATCCCACAAATTCCAGGAATTTCGACGTTCGAAGGTACCCCGCCATTGCATTCCTCCCAATTTCAGGGACCATCGAATCTCAATGGGAACGGGAAACGTGCGGTGGTTATAGGAAGCGGCAACTCGGCACATGACATTGCGCAAGACTTCTATGAGCATGGATATCATGTAACTATGGTGCAGCGATCAGCAACCTGTGTTGACCCTACGCAGTATAAAGAAGGGAAAGGTTTGTATACAGAGGGTGGGCCATTAGTCGAAGATGCGGACTTTGAAAAGGAGGCCGAACCAACGGCAGTGATGAAGAGAAAGCAGATTGATGTTACGACAAATATTAGAAAGCTCCATACCGAATATTTTCAGGGATTGGAAGCGGTGGCGTTTAAGTTGGATTGGGGACCCGATGGCTCGGGGTAAGTTATTTTCGTTGCCCTGTTCCATCATTTATGGCGGACCTAGAATACCTGCTGGAAACTTGCTAACATTACTTTTAGTCGAAAATTAAAATTTCTTGAACATGGAGGGGGTTATTACATAGATGTTGGTGCCTCACGGCTGATTATAGAACGAAAAATAGCCATGAAGTCGGGCGTGACGCCATCG
Source organism: Hymenoscyphus albidus (assembly GCA_911693285.1). Classification (NCBI taxonomy): domain Eukaryota; kingdom Fungi; phylum Ascomycota; class Leotiomycetes; order Helotiales; family Helotiaceae; genus Hymenoscyphus; species Hymenoscyphus albidus. The sequence continues at coordinate 18,676 of CAJVRM010000361.1, read as the reverse complement.
AAAGTGACACAAGATGGGATTATGGCGAGTGATAATAGCTTCATCCCCGCAGATGAAATTGTTTTCGCTACTGGCTATCAAAGCATGATTTCAGCTACCGCAAACATCTTCGGGCCAGACATGGCAGGGCAATTGGGAGAAGTATGGGGTCTTGATGAGGAAGGGGAGTTAAAGGGTGTATGGAGGCAGAGTGGGCATAAGGGATTTTGGTTCGCAGGCGGAAATCTGGCGCTTTGTAGATGGTATAGTCGGCTTTTAGCGTTGCAAATCAAGGCAATTGAAGCTGGGCTTTGGGCCGAGGGAGATTTGTAGACATTGGTATAGTATCGCAGACACACAATATATCATGCTCTTCTTTTGTTCGCTTCCCAGGAAAGTTTCAAAATTAATAGTAAATATAATATTTTCGGAATTACCCTAAGATCAAATTATCCCGGCGCTACGGAACGGACATGGGCGAATAGGGTACGGAATTACTAAACCTCTCATTATAAACTTTTAACTATAAATAAGTCTCTTTGTTGGTATAGAGATATCTGGGATATCAAGGAAAAGAAATAGGATACAGAATATTCAGTTGATTGTTGTCTACTTATTAGGGAGTGGTGTTGTTCGAGTACTCATGGTACTCGAACGAGTGGGTCTAATCAGGTGACATAAATAAAAGGGGATAGAATATATCCCAACACTCTTATAAGTATACAGATTTTTATATTAGAGGAGCTATAGTAATGATAATCGCCCGTAAGAGACGTAGGTAGTTATTACTCTATATGTACCTCTCCTCGAATAAAATTATTCTAAAAGCGTTATATAACTAAAATAGTCATATAGAGCTATATAAATAGTTTGGAATAATTACTTATACTTACCTTTTATTAAGTTAGTCTAGATATAATAATACTATTATTTTATTTCTATTAGAAGGTTGGGGTAATTACTTTTTAGAAGATTTATAGAGGAATAAATAAATATTTTTTATTTAACTTATTAGTAAATCTTTTATTAGCTTTTATATAACGTGGTTTATCAGCGAGTCGATCATATCACCGAGTCGATCACTTTTTCTTGGCACAGAACTTTACACCTAAATAAATCAACCACAATATATTAAATTAATTATCGCTCTCTATATCTGACGAACTAGATATATCTATAACTTCTTGACAAGTTCGCGCGTTATGACCAGCTTTTCCACAAGTTCTACAGCGCCGCCTAGAAGGTTGCCCCTCCTTATAACCAACCCCCGCCTCACGCATGTCGCGTCGTACTTGCTCATCTACATCCTCCTGAGCTAACATATCCTGTACATCCTCTACTATAAGTGCCCCTCCTTGGCGGACACGAGTCTTTTTAGCCCTACGGCGTTTACTTAGGGCTTCATTTGCAGCGCGAAGGGTACGGACCTCAGCAGACAAAAGGGTCATCTCATGTGCCATTCGCTCTGTACCCTTTGCTAACGCAGCAACTGTTTGAAAAAGTGGAGTTGGCGAGCTTCCTTGATGACAGGCTATACGATTTCGTACAAGAGTTGATTGTGAAAGGGCTTCAGTTGGGTTGGAAGGGGTCTGGGACACCCAGGGGAGGGAGTTGGCACTACACGTCCGAGGGGGAGTTGGAGTCCGTAACCTTACGTCAAGCTTTGAAAGCACTGCTTGCGGGTTAAATGGTACTAGGCCAGCTCCGCGGAATCCAGACTGACAGTTTAGGACTGTCATTGTTTCCTTGTATGCTGCTGTAAAGGCTAGAAAGAACTCAACCTTTGTAATATGGTTGATATGGGCCTTGATAAACGTCTCAATCTGCCGACCATACGCTCGTTTTAACACACTATAGCACCCAACATCAAGTGGCTGGGTTAGATGGGATGAATGAGGAGGTAGTCCAAGAGTAATAATGTTGTGTTTCGTACAGTAGTCTTGGAACTCAGCCGATTCATGACTCTCGTGCCCATCCAAAACTAGTATTCGATACAGACCCTTTGCACGAGCTGTAGTGTGTTTATCAAAGTGCTTTAACCATTCCAGGCCTGTTTCATTATTTGTCCAACCATTGCTTGTCGGTTTCATAACCCAGTTAGGTGGGAGGCCGCCGTCGGTATACCAGTTGGAGAGATGGTTCTTGCCCTGAACTACCAAGAATGGAGGAATACTCCAGCCCTCCCCATTAATACAGGCAATTGCTGTAGCCCATTCCCGATTGCCTGGCTGAACTGCCTTGCCTCTACCACGTCGGTCTGCACGAGTAACAACCATTCTAGGACAAATAACACCCATCATAAAGCCTGTCTCGTCGAAGTTGTAGAAGTCGGAGTCTGTAACCCCATATTTCGCCCTCATATTCTCTACTAGCCGGAACCATGCGCCTAGCACGTCAGGATCTTCGCATAAGGCCCTCTGGAAGTCGTAAACGCGATTAAAACGCGTCTTAAGGTCTGGTTGTCGTTGTACGAATCGATGGGCCCAGAGCTTGCCGACGCGTCTTCCCCCCCGCGATTCAAGGATAAAATTAGCCATATCTTCTACACCAGCGAGCCGGGGCGCAAATCCTCTGGAATCCATATCCAGTATATACCGAATAATCACTTCCTCTTCTAACTCAGTCAACTTATGACAATTGGCTTGAGAATCTGGGCGGTAGGTTCGGCCAGCCATTCTGTCGGAAAGAGTCGTATATGGTACATTGTAGATCTTTGCCGCAGAGCGTTTGCTTAGTTTTTTGGACGACCGAATAGCCTCGATAGCTAGAGTAATTTGCGTTTCTTGAGTTTGAATTTCCATGGTAAATAGTTTAAGAAAACGTGTGTTGAAGTTTGAGGAGGTAGTGCCAAGGAAAAGTGATCGACTCGGTGATATGATCGACTCGCTGATAAACCACGTTACTATTATTTACTTTCTTTTTTTTTCGTTTATTCTCTTTATATACTACTGGTCTTACCATTGGAGTTTTATATTATAGTTAACTATATAGAAGAAGGAAAAATTAAGGGTAACTTATAGGAAATTAGATAGAAGTAAAAGTAGTAATATAATAGCCTAGCCCGTTTTTAAAAGGCTTATATCTTACTTAAGTAGAAATATAAAAATATCATATTTATATTTATATTCTTAATAAGTTTATTTACAATTATAAGCCATTATTACCTTCTATAATATAACAACAGTAAGCATACGATAGTAAGAGTAGTAGTTCTATAACTCCTTACATAATTATTTGTTATTGACAGTTTAGTAATTTCGTGCCCGATCCGCCCATATCAGTTCTATACGGCGCTATTATTTCAACAAACAATCCTGCCAAGTTCCATAATGGCGAAGCCTATAATCGTATGAAGAATCCCGGGATTCGCAACGAGGGCTTTTAATGCAAGATTTACCACGAAAGAGAGGCATGCATATACGGATGGACATTTGTATAGTGTGTTCAAAAAACAAGCTTTATGAATCACATCCACATTCGCTTAAATCGTCATCCACAAATCTTACCCACTTCAGACGCACCAACCCCACCACAAAGACAATTCAAAAACCACGCCACCAAAAAGGTCTCAAGAGAGCACTACAGTATTTCACTTCCCCTCATCAACTCCCCTGTATGTCTCTGAATTTCATGGGCGAAAAATAAAAAAATGAACTTGTAACAAGGGCCCCTTCCGGGATCGAACCGGAGACCTCACACATTTACTCCCAAACAGGGAACCCAAAGCGTGAATCATACCACTAGACCAAGAGGCCGTACTTGTTATCTTGAAGACGATTTCGGATTCTTTATTTAAATCTCTATACCTTTTTGTCTTTGAGGTTGAGTCAGAAGTAATAGGTAGAGCTGTGCAGTGACTCATACCGGACCAAGCTTTCTGTAGGTGAAAACTCACAAGGAATTCCCGTAGATCTATCACCCAGGAAGTACGGAGGTACATTCACATGAGATCTATATATAATCTCTCAATTTTATTAGTATTTCATTCCCCGGAATATGTGAGCCACGTTGCTGGCCGAAGAAGTGAAAGTTAACATCCCTGCTGGTGCAGCTCAGTGGGATAATAAAGTAATATGTTAAGTACCACAAAGTACGGAAATTTGAATATCAGAGCAAACCAAACATGTCTTATCAACTGAAAATTTCTTGTCTGTTTGGTTCGGAATGCACCTAAGTACAGTTGTATCCATCCATTATGGAAGGATGGGTACCTATCCATAAGGGAAAATGCTGGTCTAGGTGCAGTCTCTACAGATACTCAACAGATGACCAATCAAATTTACTTCTCGTGTGGTGGTTAACCCTTTTTGGCGCTCAGGTGATAGCTAAGCTTTTCAACTATTAAAAAGCGTAAGCTCTTAAGCGAGCTTGGCTCTCAAACACTAATTGGCTACCAACCCCTTAGCTCTTAGTAATACCTTAATAATCATAGGTCTTGTAGCCTACGAAGAGAGTGCACAGCAGTCGGCGAAACTCTACAACACTACGTTATAGCTTGTAGGGGTCCTTTTTGCGCTCGGTATCGCGCGTATGCGATGTACACTAACGCAATAAAATTATAGGTTATAGATTCGATCGATTTAGCCAAAATTATTGCGCGCGTCTGTCCGCCGGCTCTCGTGCGTGGTAGTAGTAGTAATAGTGGTGGTGATAGTAGTGTAGCATTCCCCTGGGCGCCGGGTGCTACTTGGTAGCACGCTAGGAACTCTTAAGACTACGTGGTTTTAACTCTTAAATAGGTAGCCTGAGGCTCAAGAAAAAAAATTAACTATCAAGCGAGACTTGACTCTCAAAAGTGCTTAGCGCTCAAAGGCCCACGTGATTATCTCTCTAGTATTCTTCACACCCTAATTATCAAAGCTTTTTAACCCTCGTCTGACCATCTGTAGAGACTGCACTTGGACCAGGGTTTTCCCTTAAGGATACACCTGAACCATCACGTGACCAAACGTGTGAAAATATTCCAACAAATCCTAAGAACCAACCTCTGAGATACGTAACTAGGTACCAAACATGAAAGCCATAACACAAAACATTCCAGTTCGCTACTTTCAGGTTCAAAATCCTACATTAAGATACCAATAACCCATATCCCCCCAGCCCCCGCCCACCCCCAAACCCCCATAACTACAAACCCCACTCACCCATCAAAATCGCAAGCACAAACCCCATCACACCTCCACTGCGTCGTTCTCCCCATAACCTTTATGCCCAAATCCCATGTCACAAATCCTCTTCTTCCTCTCTTGTTCCCGTACCGCCTCCCGTTTACTCCTGATCTGCCACACAATACTGAATCCCAGGATGAAGAGGAGGATGGCGCCTAGAAAGCCGAAGAGGATGCCTAGTTGGGTCTGGAGGGGGGTGGTCATTGTGTGAGTTGCGGGACGGGTTGTACGGGGGTGGGGATGTGGAGGTGATGGTGGGTAGGCAGTTGATGTCGCGAGGGCTGTTTTCAGCTTTCAGTGACCTTTGGAGTTTTAATGTTTTTTCTGGTAAAGAGAGGCTGGATATGCAGGTTTGTTTTTAGAAGCTTTCGGGGTCGAATTGCGTAGGTATCGTCGGATGTGTAGTGCGATTGTGGTTTTGACGGTATTTGTATGATAGAAGTATTTACAACTCAAAGATTCGACACTCCCAATAGATACCCTCTTCCAAAGAAAGCACTTCCGTCACCGTCTTGCTGGCAGTGATGTAATACAAACTCCTTTGTGCTGCATTGGTGAGAACGCCGCTCGAGGGCTGGGAGGCTGAATGGCCCTGCGTGCGGGGTAACAAAGAACAAAGGGAGTCTCAGATCCAAGAAAACATTACGAAGAAACTGGTGAGGAAGGTATCTTTCAATTACTCATAATATTAGCTATGTATTGGAAACTTTCTACCGAAACTTTTCCTTCAAAAAAAGATTCGCGCCTCAAACACCAATGGTCTTGCCATGTATCATGAGAAAGAAATCAGCCACTACAATCAGCGAGTTTGCTCAATCTCCCTCTCTGAAAGTGCCACAGTCTGCTTCATCTCCTGGAGCCCCCTTGGTCGCCTTCCCACCCTTCTTCTTCGCACTGACGACAGGAGCACGTCGCTGGTTCAAGATGTGTTGCTGCACCCCCTTGCAAACAGTCACAACATAAGCCTGGGTATCAAAAGCCTCGCCATCATAAAGATCTTTCTGTGGTCTGAAATCAAAAGTGTTGTGACAGAAATATGGAAACGCTCGATTGACGGCCGAGATCAAACCCGAAAGCTTGCCAATCTTGTATTTCATTGCCTCGTTCCGTTTCGTGCTGTAGTAGAACTTTCCGGCCATAAGCGGCAACTGGTGATAGCAGATGTCCAGAAATCTATGCTCGAAGCTTTTATGCTTGCAGAACATTATCTTGGGAGCCGGCTTACTGGCTGTCTGGTTGAAATAGGTCATGATTGTAATACCAGTCTCGTCAATGTCGAGTGCGTTGGTGAGCGTTGATACTGCGTATGCAATTCTCGAGGGTTCGTGGCCCGTGAGGAAAGTTTGATTGATGATCTCAGCAGCTACGTCGTCCACCGGGACAACATCTAGCTTGACCGACCGACTGCCGTCAAGAACCTTCAACATGCCTGAGCTCAGCCCAATAACCAACCCCGCAAATGCGGCTGGACTGTCAATCCAGCCAGGAAATGGAAACTTTCGGCTCGCTGATATGATGCTGGGACGCACAATAGTGATGGGCAAGGTTTTGGACCATTCATCGATGTAATGTTCCGCCATACACTTGGTCAAAGTGTAGGTATTCTCGTGACCGGTGAGCTTGAGGATTTCGCTCTCACTTATCTTGCCCTCCTTGATAATCTGCTTGAGTTTATCGACTGGCAAAGGCAGGGGGGCAAGTTCCTCTCCGATGGGGTCTCTTGTGTGTGGTGTGACGTATGCAGTGCTAGTCATCAACAATCTCTCCAATCTCCTGCATTTATCTGCCAAGAGGCAAACATTGACTGTACCTCCAATATTCGATTTCATTGCATCTTTGATGGGATTGTCAAATTTAATGGACGCTGCGCAGTGTATGATATGTGTGACATCTCGGCAGATCTCCCGATATAATTCTGGCCGCATACCACATTTATCCTTCGTGACATCTCCTTCAACAATTTGGACCTGGTCCATCCAGCTGGGCGACAGATTTGAAAAACATGGCGAAGTTGCGACCGTATTTCGAAATCTCGCTTGCGGATCTTGGCCCCGTTTTCCCCTGGCTAACAAAACAATACGATCGAAAGGGAACTCCGACTGTCGACGAAACAGAGCTTCAATGACAAGTTTCCCAAGGAATCCGGTGCCTCCCGTGATGAGAATCGTAGATGGCAATATATTCTTTGGTGGTGTTGGTGGCGGAGAAGGTGGTATAACCCTGTGCTGGAATCTAGTTAAGTTTTCGTAAGGGGACGCTCGAAAATCATCGGAACCATCGCGGATATCTAGAGACAACATTGAGTCTCGGTTTTGTTGAAACCCCCGGAACATTGACCCAGGAAAAATGTCGAAAGCCCGCGACTGTAATCTGCTTGTCGGTTGGAAAGAGAGTGGGCTGGAGGTTCTGTGACCCTGAAAGAAGGGCAGAGGATTCAACAATATGGAAATGGATAGGTTGTCGACCGAATGTGAATTATGGGTAGAATGGATGTTCTCTTGTAGGCTACTTGAAAGGAATAACACCCTTCCAGAAGAGAAGCGGGGCTGTCGACCCTCAAAGGAAACGAAGGAGGGGGGCTGTAAGCTGCAATGATTTATGTTATCAGCTGGAAGTAACAATCCGAAGATTGGATAGATATGTAAGTCTAGATTCTGCTTCATACAGAAGAGATCGACTTGATCCACCTTCATGTGATACTCCGCACTCCTCCCGCAGTCCGGCTGTACCTGACATGATGACTATTGACAAGCCACAAGTATGCACTGTTGAAGTAAGCCGGGAGGTGCCCGTGGGTAAACATTGGCCAGAGCAACTCGTAAACTTGAGCTGGGAGGTTCGAGGCCACCTTTCGGATTGGATGGAAGAGGTGGTAGAATATTTCCAGGAACTTTCAAACCAGAGTTGCTTAGGTGTGCTTGTCTATGCTATTTTTTGGCTTGTTGCGTGTATGGCATACCACCCGTCCCAACGAAATGAGCAGCTTCTCTCTTCAACTTTTACCTAGCTTAGGCGAGTCCCAACCGATACTCCAGAGGTTGATCTCATTCTCTCGCCTCAGCATTTCCAATGGTCAGCCAAATAGGCGGGAAGGGGGCCCTGAGGTGGGGGCTGAGGGGCCCGATCGTCTATAGTCGATTTCTTGGATAACTAAATCTGGAAATCTTGTGACCGATTCAGCTGAATCGCTTGAAGGTACCGAGTCCGCGGTTTCCCCAAACCAAGCTGCGTATAGAACCGCAGGTAACATTTCTATACCAATTACAAAAGGTATCAATTGCCCAGCAGAACTGATTTCTGCAACACCGTTTATTCCATTCCAAAAGCTGGTCAGCTCAGTTGCGATTAGAACTACAGTCGCAACACATATATTGCAAATAGTCCTAATTATCCGCAAAACGAATTTCCGGTCAGGTCTAACACATGTCAGCATCCGTTGAAATGTATCTTGGGTTGGTGGATACTTGCGGTATTTTCACATTGGATCGTTCCTCCCAAAAACCAATATGTTTGTTCAAGGCGAGAGCAAGTAACGCAAGGGAGAAGCAGAGTAGGGCGATATGGAATGCCATATTGCCAACCACAAATGAAGTGAGGTCTAATCGTACCCTCCAGAAGGGAAACCCGTACCGAGGACACCCGACAAACTCTACTCTCTTCGCCTCCATAACCCAGAACCATAGCTGGAAGCCCGATACAGCTAACAGTAGTGTGAAATTGAGCGCGCTATACAGTTTCCCCATCCTCACTTGCGGATACCGGGTCGGACCCCAATGTGCTCTGAAGCCTGTCAAAACTCGCCACAGAAAAACCGGTACCAGATACAGATATCCTCCAAATGTAAGCAGTAATGTAATGTAGATCTCAACGGGTCGGATGGTTCCTTTGGTAGTGTGAAGGATTAGGGCGAGAAATGTGGCAAACACAAACATCAAGTTGGATATCCGTAATGAAGGAACTTCTGATTTAGTTATCCAGGATGCAAGTATACTACCATACCATTGGAGGTAGAATCCGGCCCTGATGCCGAGTCCGTACATGTCAGAATTACCGGCAAATCCACATGTTTCTTCCATCTTGCGGAAGTTTCGCTATGATAATCTGATGACAGGGTGGAAAAGTAAGCGAGACAGCATCGCAATCGTGGCTAATTTCTAGTGTAAAATCTTACTCCAAGATGTGGCAGCAAATATGTTTATACATCTTTGATTTTCGATGCAGATGACCTGGGTTCCAAGCGATTCCCGATAATACTTGACGAAAGAATTCGAGGTCAACCAGTGCGACTCATGGCGAGTCATGTGTGCTGGTGTGCCACAACGGTCAGGTGTGAATCCCTCGTGGTGTTTTACTCGGCTGCATATATCCCATATTTGGCAATAAAAGAATGGATTTTCTGTTTTGCTTATTAGTATGCGGCCTGATGTCAGTATTGTTACCTCATGCGGTGTCTCCTAGATACTTTGCCAAACGCCTGTAAAGAAAAGCGGTGGCTAGATGAGTCTTCAAATCTCCCTATGCGTAAAGGCGAAACATGTTATTTGGGTCCAGAAAAACTGGGAATTTGGCATATGGATGCATGTACTGCGGCTCCTCCCGAGTTCTTACTGTAATGTAGATCACATGCAGAAGAAGTCACCGGCGATCAGAATGAGCGAGCCGTAGCTGGGTGACTAAACTGTACCTTGCCCCATGCGCTGCAGCAACTAATCACCGCACGTAGATGTCATTTACAAACAATTGGATGAGATTTTCGGATTGGCTTTCAGTGTAATGAAACTCGATACATGGGGCTTGATGAAGTCGATGGTGTTATGATGGACAATAATGGAAGAGGATGGTCGGCAGTTGGGGAAAAGCGGTGGAATCCTGACCAACCTGCTGCCTTGCATTTAAGATTACAGATACCATGCACATGATATATTTCTTGAAACGCAAGTTTGGAGTGACTAGATAATTCAGAATGAAAAATCGAAACAAAGTTTAATCATTTTCTATTATTATATTAGAAAATAGGAGTCCCGTAATGCAAATAATATAACCCAACTGAGCCTAACTTATTTATCACGTGATTCACATTGATGGAGCTGTAAAGCTTTCTCTCTAGAGTGTATCAAAATCCTGCTTCTACCACAGATAGAAGAACAATATTTAATCAACAAACTCACGCTAATATAACTGTTAACATGTGGCGTTCATAGAAAGTGCCACGTACCTCACAAAAGTTGACTGGATCCACCCAATCTCAGTGTGGTTATCAAATCATAGGGTGTGTACAAAGGGTTGCTCAAACATCGTCCCAGACTTGAGTTATGAGTTTAAGACAACAGGAAAATGGATTACCAAGATCTCAACTTGGTATACCTGAATCCCAGCGTTCCACATCAATTGTTTATCTCATATCATACCTGCACAAGATGGTATAGGTAATAGCATCGCCAAAGGACATGGGAATTTGCTACTATCAATCTCTATGGAATTTTCTATGTACGGTAACTTGCGATTGCCGACTTTATATCGTCACTCAGATTGAAGATTTGAAAGCATGATCCCCTTCTTCACAAAGCTTCCTGCCTTATTGGAATCATTCAAAACCCCAGAGTATGATCTTACATTTAGAGAGCACGAGTCAGTCGATGCTCGCAAGCTCGCATTATCGCCTGTCTCTACCTTATTAAGTGGGCTTTAATTAGAACCTTATTAAGTATTATATAATTATAACCTTATTTAGTATTTTTTAATTAAGACCTTATTAAGTATTATATAATTAGAACCGTATTAAGTATCTTTAAATCAAGACCTTATTTAATATACTTTTATTTAAACCCTAGTAAGTGGCTATCTATTATAAAGTCTTTTTATATACTTATATTACAAGGTTAATTTCAACCTTGAAGACCTTGAGCAAATACACCACTTCCACTTCCCTCCATGGGAAAGAGAAACTCTTTACAAGGTTCACATTAGCAAACTTTCAAAAGAAGAGGAAACTAAATTTCACCTTCGTCTACTCCAAAACAACTCAGATAACAGCATTTTCATCTACACAGATGCATCCTCTACAACAACAGAAAATAGCCAAGGAATTGGGGTAGGTTTGTCTGTAATCTCACCTCAATCAAACAGAATCCACTACGAAAAGAAAGTCAACATTGGACCAAACAAGCTCGTCTACAACGGTGAAGTTGAAGGGGCCACGCTAGCAGTTGAATACGCTGCCAAGCACGCTAGACCAGGGATCCATTTCCACATCTACTCCGACAACCAGGCAGGTTTACGGAGGCTAAAAACCACATCAGATAACCCAGGGCAAGAGTGCCAAATCAGAGCTATCACAGCTGCCCGGAAGGCAGTTAGCAAGGGAGCTACTACCACAATTCACTGGGTACCAGGTCACACCGACATTCCAGGAAATGAGAAAGCAGACAAGCTTGCAAAAGCCGCCACCACAATCCAACCATCCACTCAACTCACTAGCTTTGCTATGCTAGGAGTCAAGATCAGGCAGACCCAGAACAAAGAATGGCGTCAAAAGCTTACTACACCCCCCCGGCACACAGAACCATCAACTAACCAACACTCGTATCGAAGGGAATTCCCATGGAAGATTCTGTCGAAACCTTGCGTCCCCCAAGGAACAAAAAGAGAGATAGCCAGCGCCTTTTATCAGCTTAAGCTAGGCCATGGATACTTCAAATCATACCTACACAAGCTCGGCCACACTACCAACAACCGCTGTAGATGTGGAAGACAAGAGACTCCCACTCACCTCCTTCTTAGCTGTCCAGAAACTGGGGATGCTAGGAAAGTACTAAAGCGCAACCTCCTCAAGCATCATATTCGAGAGTTCACCATGAAATCCCTCCTTCACACCGCCAAAGGAGTCGAGGCCACACTTGACTTTATTCGAACCACCAAAATCGCCACTAGAATATGGCACACACAACGCGCAACTGAGGATGAGAACGAAGATGAGGACGAGGAGGACGAGGACGAGGAAGACGAGAACGAGGAAGTGTAGTGTACAGGGCGTGAAACGCGGGGGCGTACTACAGCATAACAACTTTTCTTCTGTTATAACCAGAAGCCTAGCTGCTTCCAACAACCCAAGAACTGTATTCACCATAACCCCCTTCTCAAACATGTATTTAGTACAGCTTTACTCATCTGTTGGAGGGAAACCCCCAGCCGTGCTACTATTGTGACGACACGTACGCAAGGCCCACGTTGTAGGTTGTGGAATCGTAGAACTGTCAATTAAACAAAGATTCTAAGCTGAGGAGAAGAGGAGAGCTCGAGAGAGCTTCGATCTAAATACTTGGTGTGGGTCGCTAAGCGAGACCACGTGATCCGAATGGTGGTGACGGTTAGAACCGTCACAACTATAGTCTCAGACTCACACAGCACGTTAAAAGGAATAATAATAATAATAATAATACAAGGTTAATTTAAGTTTAGTATTAATATAACTATATTAAATAACTCTAAGTAATATCTTTTTAAGTAAATAATAATTATTAACTTATAACTTATTTAAAATATATTTAAGTTAACTTAAGTATATAACTACTAAGATTATTTTAAAGATTAATATAGTAGTTCGTACCTATAATAGTTATAATATAACGTAAGTTATTATAGATAAATATTTATTTAGGCAGGTATAAGTAGATAAATAGTTAGGTAAATAGTTATAGCCTAGTAAATCAGGCGAGATTAGGCTACTATCCTCCTCCTAAGCTAGTTATATCTTTAACTTTCGATCTCTATACTATAATAATACTATAATAATAATACTCTACTACCCTACTACCTACGCTATAGTTATTAGATGTGAGGGTTGGAACCCATGATGGAGGCTCGGGCCATGCCCTCGCTAAGCACTGACCAAAGTCCCCGCTCAGCATTGGCTATTGCTCCACTGCTAAATTGGTTTCTCCTTTTCTACACTTTTCTACTCTATTCTTTTGACGTCACGTATTTGTCAAACAGTTTCTTGGATGACTCCAGAAACTCTTCCTCTCTCTATATATAGAGGAAGAGATTGCATGTATGTAGTCTTCACGCACTTCTTAATTGAATATTCGAAACCACACCTTTGAGCTATTCGAGGTCTGGCCTCTCACATTAGAGTATCTTTCGAGGGTCTAAATCCTATTAAAATTAACCTATAAGTATTTTTTTTCTACTTATAATACCCCTCTATTATATACTAAAGTATTATAGAAGTATATATAAACGGATTTACCTTTACTATACTAGGCTTTATCTTAGATACCCTCTCTCCTATACTTTCTCCTCCTATCTCCCTAGGTAACGATATTAATATTTATACCTATAAGTTATCTATCCTATAAATGTATAGCCTATTTTCTAACTCTTTTTATATAGAAGGTAATTAATAACCGCCCGTAAAGTCTATAAAGTCCTTCCGCCTAGATAACTACGTCGAGGAGTTAGTTATATTAGTTACTAAGAATGCGCCTTATTAGATAGAACTACTTATAACTAGTATATTTCCCGCCTATATTTATAGCCCTATATCTAACCTTTTTATAGATACTCTAACATATTAGAGGGAACCTTCTATTATAGGAGATATTTTAGCTAGATTTATAAAACCTAGTAATAAGGGGTTAGATATTAAAAATCCTAATAATAAAGAGTACTATAAGTTTATTTATGTATATATAGAAGTTTACGGCCTATTTTCTAATATTTCTATAGATATATATATGTAACGAATACTCACACTGGCTAACTAAACTTGGCTGGGTGTTCGCTGGTTGGTATGCTATGATAAGAAGAAGACTATCGGGTTGTTCACTTGGAATGTAACGAATACTCAAACTGGCTAACTAAACTTGGCTGGGTGTTCGCTGGTTGGTATGCTATGATAAGAAGAAGACTATCGGATTGTTCACTTGGAAGTGAACTCGTTACTTGTATCAAAGATGTCAAACTAATATGATAAGATTGATAACTAAGTTGAGCACGAA
>CAJVRM010000360.1:0-21423 GCA_911693285.1 Hymenoscyphus albidus | reverse complement strand
TCACTTCCAAGTGAACAACCCGATAGTCTTCTTCTTATCTAGCATACCAACCAGCGAACACCCAGCCAAGTTTAGTTAGCCAGTTTGAGTATTCGTTACACTACCTATATATTTACCTATATAAAAATGGGTATATNAAGTGAACAACCCGATAGTCTTCTTCTTATCATAGCATACCAACCAGCGAACACCCAGCCAAGTTTAGTTAGCCAGTTTGAGTATTCGTTACACTACCTATATATTTACCTATATAAAAATGGGTATATTAGGGTTAATTATAGTTCTACTAACTTTTATATAAGCTTAAAAGAAAGCGCTTAATTAATTCTATTTAATATATATTTATAAGCTTAATATAACCGTAGTATATTATATTATATACTTATAAAGTACGTAGGTATATATGGCTTAAATATACTTCTATAGTAATACTAAAACTTAACTATATTATATAATAAATACTTTGTAATAATATAATACGTACTAAGTTATATAAAAGTTAAAGAATTTAAAGAGTTAAAGAAGAAAGAGAAAATAGAAGTATAATTACTTAATTAAGTACTTACTTAGATAGAACTAACTAAATTATAGTAGTTTAGATAGATTTTATAAAAATCGACAGATATATAATAAAACGAAAAAAAAGACTTTTGTACTAGCTAAACGGTAGTGTATTTGTTTTATTATAATAGTCTAATTTACATATAATTCAAGAAACTTTTGCATAAGCCCTTGGGGTTCTCTAGCCTGTGCAAATCTTTGACTTTTGCACCTGATTTACACAGAGAGATTTGCGTAGCTAAACATGCCCTTAAGATTATTCCGAGCTTTATAGAAACCAGGGTACGCTACCGAATCAACTAAACTTTATTATCCGAGCCAAACAGGCACTTAAGTTTGGAGAGTGAATTTTACGAAGTTGGAGTTCGTAGTATACTTCGTCCCAGGCCTATTAATTGTAGGTTTGCTGAGGCGGCTTTAGTAGAGAACAGGGTAAAAACCCCCGTAAAAGTTACAATTATTATGCCTGGGACGAAGTAATATGGCTCAGAATGCGCGCCCAGGGTTACACCATACCAATTAAGAAAACGCTTGGGATAACCCCCTCTGTGAGACCTGACTCTCGTTATTTACGACGAATTACCTTGGGTTTCCGAGGGTTAATCAGTGGAATCCAGGGTTCAAAAAATCCCCGTAAAACTCAACTGGTGTACGCCTAGAACGAAGTATACCCATAATTAGAAGTAAATATGGCATACCTCTTGGCCAACGCCAAACCGGGCCGTATGATCACCACTTGGCCTATAATTCATTTCCTTAGAAGGCTGAAGGAGTTTGTATATAATGGGCACTTGCGCTGTCATAGAGAGGACACTTACGATACAAAGGCAAAGGAAAAAATGGTTTATAGATCGATACGATATACCTACCCATTCATACTTACCTACTCACACACAACAAAATGCGCTTCTTACTATTGCTACTACCCTCTTTGTCACTGCCGTGTTGGCAGAAACGTAAGTACTCCCCAGCCCCCTTCAAAAAAACAAAAAAGATATGGATGAATAAATCTAACATGAATGATAGCAAGGGAAACGGAAAAGCTACCCTAGCAAAATGCTTTGATAACGCTGGTGGGGTACGTTCAAATCCAAGCCCATCTCCACCTCGCCAATTCCAATTCCAATTTCTCCTCCCCATATCCATTCCATTGCATTGCATATCGACCTCTATATCCCCATTTNCCCCCCCCCCATCCAAGAAATATCCTCTAGACTAACAACCACTATAGCAAAAAACGTTATCACCAACCTGTACCGGCGCCGCATGCGACGACATAGCCGGACAAACGGATATCAACAAGAAATGTGCCGATTGCGTGTTTAAAGAGTTTAACGATGGGGATGCTTACTGTCTGAGTGAGAGTTTCAGTATTGATTTTGTTTTTATAAGTTTGCTTCTTTCTTTCCTCGCTGGGTGTTTGGTGAGGTGTAGTGTTAGTACAGTAGGACTAATTTGTGGGTTTGGGAATAGTGGACGGATTTGGTTATTAAACATGGGGGGAGATTTGCTGAGACGATACAGGCGGAGTTTGGGGTTAGAGATTAGATGGTAGATGAATGGGATGGGATGGGTTTGATGAGTAGGGAGTAGCTGGACTAACTATGTGATTTTATGAAATGGAAATTATTACTTTATTCGATAGATTACCTCCCTCTGAGAGTTTTGGAAAAAACGCTGCTTTTTATACTTCGTGACCGTAGGGACTTTTATAAAGAATTTCAAGTGCTGTATGTTTATTCGTCGTGGTAGAGAGTAGGACGTCTACCTAGGAAGGTAACGAATATTAATATAATAAACACCTAGCTTTACCCAATCGGGACGACTATGACCCCAGATTTCGTGAGTCCTTACATAGAGCCTTATTACGCACTGACTTCGGTGGTTATATTAGTATTATATTAAAACATTAGAATTAGATAGGGAATTTCCTTCGCCTCATAACAGCGGTAGGAAGGGGATGTTACGGGGTTATCCCATCTTTTAAGAACCTAAATATATATCTGAATTTACCTAGGTAAGGATTATAACAAGGATATCCATCCATAAATACATTCTGATAACGGGATTCTCCTTTACTCTGCTACATTGTTATAGATATAATAAATACTAAACTTCACGAACGTGCTTACCCTGCCTGTATTATCTGAAATACGAGGAATCTCCTATATAGAGTACTTACTTTGTTACAAAGTCTATACCTACCTAGGTTCTTTGTCCCAGGTATAACAATTATAACTTTTACGTGAGTTTCTACTTATACCTTGTATTCAACTGAACACCCCTCGTAAACTTAACTTTTGTTACGTCTGGGACGAACTTGACGCTTTATTACGTAAGTATACTTTATGCGTGCCTGTGCTCAAGTACAAAGGTACGAAGTAAGACCTTACCTACCTACCTACCTCTACTGTAAGTACTTACTCAGTAAAAACCTTTGCTCCCAGACAAGTAAAGCAATCCCTGTCTCCTGTCAGAGAACTAGGTATATAACTGCCTCTCCAGCCTTTCCTACTCTTAAAACCTCACGTACTCTAGTACCCCATACAACAAAAACAACCCTCTAGCAACAAGTCCTCACAACTACCAAACAACCCCCACATACCCTATCCACATCCTACAATTACCACAACACACCCCACCACACCTCCCTTGTCAAAAAATCAACGTGAACTTCACACTCACCCTCACCCTCCTAACCCTCCTCCTCACACCACCCATCCTCGCGACGAACCCCTCAGATCCCAACTGCTGCGCGACCTGCGCGAATGCCTGCGCCGATCCCGGGTTTCCTGGAGACTGTCCCGCGGGTTATTGTAGTGATAAGTGTCAGAAGAATTGTGGATCTTAGGAGGGTGCTTGGTGTGAGTGATTAGATGGACCCGAGTAAGGGCGTGGGATGGGGGGTGAGGCGATAGGAGAGGGGGAGGGGGGAGTGGTAGTAGGATACGAAGCAGAGGAGGATGATGAAGAGGGAGTTTGAAGATGCGTTTGAGATGAGTTGTGAGGTTGCGGTGGTTGTTGTGTGTTTAGTGGTGTTGGGTAGCGTTAGGGTTGGAGGGCATTTTACTTGATCGTGTCACATGACCTTGATATTCTCTCGCTCAATTCATTCATTCTTCCAGGTCGAAAATAAAAGTCATTCATCCCACCCCTCAACAGCCTCCTCCCAGTCATCCACCGCCTCGCCTTGAACCTCCTTCTTAATCTTCTTCACACTTTTCTTACTATTCCCCACACTCCCACCCATCCCCTTATTGCCCAGGACCGTAAAACTACTTCTCACACCAACATCCCTCACCACCGGCGCCGTCTTCCTCATCGTCCCTTTGGCAACCTGACTCCACCCCCCTTTCCCAGACTCACTTTCGTCCTCCCGTCTAAGAACATTCAAACTTCCATCCACCGCGCAAAGCGTACTCCCCGCTCCAAATCCAAGACTGGAAATTTTCTTACTGACCGCGCCTTTGATACCTGAGAGATCTTTCTCGAGTTTTTGACTAGGAGTGAAGGTTGCGAGGAGGGGTTTGATGACGATATCGCCTGAAGGAAGGAAAGAGATTTCAGAGGCAGTGAAACCAGCTAATGCCAGTTCGGGCTGGATATCAGTATGAAGCTCATCGATGGTGAGACCGAAACGGGGGGCTAGAACAAGAAAGGCGTTGTAGGGTTCAGCGTTTGCTACTAAGGATTTTACTAGACTAGTTGGTTCCGCGGCGACGGGTGCAGGGCGTAGTTTGATACATTGGGAAAGTGTTTTCATGGGTGCTGATACGAATCTGGGTGTTTTGAAGATGGAAACCTATTGAGAAAAATATTAGTACGTGACCCTCTACTTGAAAAGAATGGCTCCAAAAGATGTGAAATATGACTAATAGTACAACGTGAGATGGAATGTTTCAACGAGTGTACCATTCAATCACAAAACAACAACAATCCGGATCATCCAATGATGGATTCAAAGAATGGAAGGAAAAAGATTGCTTACATGTCGATGTGGTTCAGGATCCTGGCTTTCACTATCAAGACCAAAATCTTCAGCCAAGGCATGTAAAAACGCACGCTGATTTGACTGCATCGGCTTGAATCGCATTCGCTTCTCGTTCTCATCGACCGCAAAGACCCTAAATTCCCTCTCATATTGCTGACAAAACTTTGGAGAATCCTTGAAGATATCAAGTGTCGTTTGAGAATAAGGGATATGATCGTCCAAATGCGTTGCAGGATCAATATTTAGCGCCGCTGCAAGCTTAGCATTACGTTGAAGCTTGAGGCATTCATCATTGCAATCCAAAGTCTTTTTGGAGTTCCCATCGTTGGTTTTAGATGCCAGGCACTTGACGGCCTGCTTTTGATTTTGGCATTCGCAAGTGACAAATGTCTTTGCTTGGCAAGGCGTTGTTTCCTTGCATGGATAGGGAGCATGGCACGGGTCTGAACAAGAATGCTCGCATACCGTTTTCTTGCGACCACAAGCTTGGGTACAAGGCGATGTAGCATCCTCACACTGCCCACCTCGATGGCATGTCTTCTGACAAAAATGGTTTCCGCATTTCAGCTTCTTGCCACAAGGCAGACCACATCGGACCTCGCTAAACCAGCAAGGTTGGGTTTTCAATGTCTTTTTGCCGCAAACACAAGGCTTTTCGACCAAGTATGGGCATTTAGGACACTCTTCAGCATCTTCGTGGCATTGATGCTTGATTTGCTTATGACCGCAAGTCCGCGCTCGAGTACAATTGAACCGGCATTCCGGAGGTTGAGTTCCACATGGCTGTGGAGGCTGTAGGACTGTTTTTCCACAGGCACAACTGATCTCATCAAAAATCGCTTCGAGGCAAGTATTACAAGATCCCTTATGGCACAACTCCGGACAAGGGTGATTACCGCACTTCAGAGGTCGCTCACAGGTCCTCAAGCAAATATGCTCAGCTTCAAAATTTCCAGGCCCGAGCCCATTTTGACGTTTTCGAGTGCCTATGCGTTCGCGAGCTTTTTTCTCTCCAGGACAACAGTGCTCACCACATTCATGACGACCACAATTCAATGTAGTTTTGTCCACTCGCATACACATTGGGGGCTCTGCCATGCCTTGGTGACAGAAGGTGTTGGAAGTTGTCCTTCCACATCGGCAATTGATTTCTGTAGTTTGAAAACAAGGACTGCACTCGCCGCTATGGCATACATCTCGGCAAAGGTGTCCACAAGCGAGCTCTTTGTGACAAATTTCCTTGCAACGAGGAATGGGAGCAGAACAAGTCTCTCGAGGTTGCTCGAGAAGATTAGTCAGAGGAGTTTTTCCGCAAGGACAGTTTTTGATGACGTCCGGTGAGTATGGGCAGTGGGCTGGCGATAAATCTTGAACGTGACATGTGCTCTCACAGAAATGCTCTCCACAATCGTAAGGCCGTTCGCATTCAGAGCCGCAATTGAAAGAACTCAGCCAAGTCTCACCATTCAATTGACTCTCTCGTTCATCTTCTCGCTCGAAGCAAGGCAAGACTCTTTTTTTTCTACCACAGAAGCATCGTGATTCTATTGGAACTTCACAGCTTCCACATAAACCTTCATGGCAACCTCTCTGGCAGTTATGTTCCCCACACGGAAGGACATCGTCACAAATTTGCCCACAACTCCATCCACTGTCATAATTCGTATCCAAGCAACGCCTACTTGAAGTCTCCTTTCCGCAAAAACATGGTAAAGTGGGACCCATATGTCCACAAGGCGGACAAGGTCCAGCATGACATACAAGTTCACATGGATGTGGACAATGTCCCACCCTGGGTTTTGAGCAAGTCTGTCCACAAGAGTGAGGTGGTAAGCCAGGCAAGGGACGAGGTTCTATCTCTTTTGCACACCAGCAAGTGTAGGTAGTTGGCATTTCTTGTTTTGGTAAATTGCAAGCCGGACAACGCCATTGCCTTGGTGGCGGTAGTTCTCCATTCTCGGCAGGTCGTTGTTGAAGAGTAGAACCCTGATCGCGTGCCCATTTCGTTACACAAGATAAATGCAAAACAGCCCAGCAAGTTTTACAACCCCAAATTTTGGAATTGGGTAAAACATCGTTGAAACAAATCGAACAGTCGTGCTGCCGATTTGTGATATCCTCGTGTATTCTAGTAGGGAGATCGGGAGCTTGTGATTTGGACATTCGCCTAGGTCGGGGAGCTTGTGGTCTTCTAGCTCTCGGAACGACTGGTTGACCTGGCACAAAAACTGGCGCATCCGCAGCTAATGTTCCTTCGGCTTCTGCTGGAATATTTGAGCTAAGCTGTCCCCCAAACGCTCTCTGACCATTAACCATTGGTTGTGCTCCTCCTCTTCTGCCGCCTCTAAAAGGACCTCCTCTTCTACCACGATTGGTCCCCCTATTCGAGTTTGTATTTGCAGGTCTGGAAGGAGCTGACTCTGGTGCTATGGAAGCTGGTCGTAATGCTAGCGAAGCATTTGGTTCTTGTTGCGCGGGGCTAGAGATGCTTGCGGAACCACTTCTGCCTCTATTACCTCCTCGTCCACCACGACGATGACGAGGTGGTCGGATTCGTGCCACGGGAACTGGAAGAGCCCCATCAACGGACATGGTAGCGGTAGAAGAAGATGTGATCGTGTGATTTGAAGGCGTGGTGTTGATTGCCAGGATTTTGGCCGTTTGCCTCGTTGAAATCAACCTACAGTACGAGTCCTTGAAGGTGATCTAGTTTCGTTGTTTGCTTTTGAGGTACGAAAAGGCGATGAAAAGAAAATGCGCCTTGAAATACGGCGACTTCAAACGATAGGAAAAAAATGCACAAAAACGTAAGGATCAGTAATGTGTTGTTTGTGAGAAGGTAGAAAGTAGAGGAGGGGTGAAGGCCGCAAGGCTGACCTTTAACCTTATGCAAGCTTATGGTGGCAAGAGCTTCACTGCCCGCCTTGTGCAATCAAAGCAGCATCACAGGCACAAGAGAAATCGCTATCCTTGTCCCGGCTTTTGTGATATCACAAAATAACACACCCTCTCAAACTCATTCCAACCAATCTAAAAGATTCAGAAAAGAATACTGAATTAGATAATCTTAAAGTAATTCTACACCACCTGCCCAAACACCATCCAACTGCCCATCATTTTGGACCATAAAAGTCCACCATCACAACCACCAAAACCCATCGCCGCTTTCCCATCCCCATCACCATCACCAAAAAAGTCTCCCCAAAGCTATGACTGACTAGACAAGAAATCCCATCTGACAAGAGTCCCTCACCATGAGTCATCCCATCCCATCCTAGACAAACTACTATCCTGAAAGAGGGTCAAAGAATTTGTGCAAGTACCACTTCAGTACTCGTACTTCTCTACATGACAGATTTAGGAAATCACGAGCAAGGCAGGGTGGGTTGGCTGAGTCTCATCCCATCTCGAATAATCCCTGAGATCCATCATCGCCCACCCAGCCGAGCTTGCCTCAGAGGGGGCCAAGGCTGAGTCAAGTGGGTGGGAGAGGGTGGATGTTACATTACATCGTGATGGCCAACTCAGAGAACCTCATCCATAGGTCCTCAGGTATGATTCATATGGTGGAGTCCCAATATGGGGCAGTGAAGTGTTGCGTGGAAAATGCTGCGTAGCAGGGAATAAATAAATACGTTACAAGTACAGGATGAATAAACGCCCTCTTCTGGAAATTCCCAAAACATTACATTCCTTCTCCCTCCTGTACCAGACAATGGAGCGCTCATACGAATCCCCACCCGATGCCAGCAACTACCATCCAGATGCAAATGCAAAGATGCTATAAACGTATTTAACAAGAAAGGACAAAACTCAATGGTATCACATAAATAAAACGATTTCGCCTCGGTCATTCCGCTTCATTCTCAGACTTCTCCAGAGCTCCTTCTCCTCGTCGCCTTTGCTGAGTCCAGTTCCAGTGGCGTTGCGCTCCCGGTGGTATCTCTTCAATGCCTTGTGCATACTCATCCCGCGGTCACTCTCAGGTCCCTTCTTGACAAATTCCAGAAGCAACTCCGATCGAGGTTTATAGACCACGAGCTGCGAGTCACCCTGATTAATCGCACCATTGTCGTGCATAGGCTTATACTCAATCAACTTTCGCGATGATTTCGCAGAGGTCTCTCGGTGTTTGCGATGCTTCCGCTTTGGTCGTTCCTCAGAAGAATGCTCCCGACGTGTGCTGATCAATGCCATTAGGTTGTTGCTGATTGTGTCAACACGGCTTCGGCCACGTTTCGAGTGCTTCGTCTTCTTGAGAGGACTGCCAGGAGATGAATTTTCTGCATCTCCACCAGAGTAATCTGGAGAGGGCGGGAACACTGACGGACGAGACAACAATCCCTTCAGACCACCAGTCAACCCTGAATGAAGCACAGGTGGGGCATCTGTCATTTCCTCGTCGCCTTCCTTTGGTGATAGATCGCGAGTTTCCACGTGCAAACGCTTGCGCTTCTTATCCTTCTTCTCTTCGCGAGTGAGCTCACGATCCTTCTTTTCCTTTCTTCGTTCGCGCTCACGTTCTTGTTTCGGTGCTGGTGTTTCATATGCGGCATTTGGCGCATCCTGGTATTCCTCATAATCACCATCCTCAGCTCTGTAGTCCTCGAAATGCACTCGTACCAACTCGCGATCATTGTTCTCTTGTGGCGCATCTTCGATCATCATTGATTCGGGGACTGGCAAGGCCATTCGGGAGACATTTGGAGTCTCGCCGACAAGAAAGTCAAAGACGTTGACCGGGTCAGCGTCCATTGCGAATTCAGGCGCTGCAGATGGTGGTTCGGGTGCTTCTGGCATGGCCACGATGGCGAGCTGGGAATTGTTGTACTCGTCCGCATCCTCGACATATGCCTTGTGGGGTACTAGGGCTTGAGAGATGTTGTTATTACTGTTGTTGTTGCTTCTATTCTTCTTTTCCTTCTCTGGGCGGTATAGAGCTCCTTGGTATTTTTGTGCTTCACTGATACAGCTCTTGAGCTTTGTTAGACAGTATCAAATGTGATTTCGGTCAGGTACGTACGGTGTGGGCGCGATATTCGTTTCCTTGAAAATGAACCATGCAGTCCAAACAGGTGAAGGATGCGCCACGACACTGATTGCGGTGAGGATCGAGTTTCTTCTTCGTGAGGACGTCTCCGCAGGCCTAAGAATCATCATGTCAGCTCGACTGTCCCTCCATCGTCGGGCTTGCGCATGGCGGGGATCAGGCGCGTAGAGTAAACAAAGTCGACGTACCTCGCAAGAAAAAGAGACCATGGTGAAAAGATGGTGGGTGGCTGTCTGTGGGTTTGTTTCCTGTGCTTCACGCTTCAAGGACGGTCTTCGATATGGGATGATGGTTATCAAGCGGTGCTGTGATTGAGAAAGAAGAAGAGGTCGCGGGGTGGGAGAGGAGGTCGGAGCGCAAGGGGTCGGTAGAAGGTGTAAGAGGATGTTCCAAGATACTTCGAACCCTATTTTCGGAAGGTTCAAGGGAGACACCACGGGCAAGGGCCAAGGTTTGCGGGCGGTGGCACTCAGATGCAAGGTCGCGAGGTCGTGGTGCATGAGCCGATCAGTGTTGCGCAGGCTCAGGCACTGTTTTGGGCGTCTCTGTTGGTTGTTGGATACTAATTCAGGCGTGGGGTTTGGAGGGAGGTGGTGATGATTGGGTGGGTGGTCCTAAAGAGGATGTTTACCATGTTGGCTTCTGGCGGGAAGGTGACGGAGGGGGCGAGGGGGGATAAAGTTGGGTCGCGAGGTGAAGCAGAAACTTGCAAAAACGCGTTTCGGGCTCCAATGCGGGACAGCCCAGCGTGGTGCCGATGATTTTTTGGATGGAAGTCGAGGGAAGTCGCTTGCTAGGCCAATGAGAGGGTTGGTACCTTTTTGTTTTGCCTTTTTTAATTCGCCACATGCGGCATGTGATGACTTTTTGTGTATATCGGATGAGAAGAGAAGATGGTAGAAAGGGTATTGTATTGGATCCATCAACTCACACCATCGAAGTCTCCCACCATCCAAGTGACGGGTTGAGTGGTTTAAAGTTGGGGTGTTCTTCGTGACAGTGATACTAGATTTCTCGGTGTTCCCTCCCTCCGGTACATGATTCGAGGCACATACGGGTATGGGCACTCTAGTTGGATGTTTGTCTGGACTAGCGAGACTAGATAGCACAGCCGTGGTTGATATCAGATCTTACGATGGACTCTTTTTCACTCATGATCATCTTCATATGAAGTCATCAAAGTCATATTCAGATGCTACTGGTCTCCCCAAAGAATATATATGCTGCTCTACATCATCATACACAATTCAACCGCACATCTTCCAATCCCCCCAACCCCTCCCCCGTCCAATCCCACCCACANAATATATATGCTGCTCTACATCATCATACACAATTCAACCGCACATCTTCCAATCCCCCCAACCCCTCCCCCGTCCAATCCCACCCACACCATCACCACAACGCGCCTCAAATCTTGGGTAATAGGTTGATTGTTGGACTACCCGCCCGGCGCCCTCCTTCATTCCCTTTCCTGCCTGTGAATCTGAATATCCTCATTTCGTGCTATTCCCCCATCCCTCCATTCCCCCATTCCCCCGATGCCGGGAGCACATTGGCTGAGGCCGCAGCCTCTACTCCGTACACCTCCAACGTGACAAAGACTCCATCGCCAACATAAAAATTGCATTCCAAGACAATAATAGTTCGAGCTGATTCATAAATTCTCCTTTCGGCCATCGGAATCTTCAATATTTCCCGTCATGGCAAATCGATTGCTTCTTCCATCACACACCTTCCCCGCATAAAGGGCTTCTAGAAAGGGAATCCTCATCTCGCTCCATTCATGCTCAATTCATGCACCGCTTGCAGCGCATCCGTGGCATCTTCAACCTCGTCCCCACGTCTGCTTAACCCTAAGGAGCTCCAGCCTCAACACCACCAACCAAATCCTGTGGTTGGTTCCGCAAGGCAGAACCCGGTCCCGGTCACTACGTTAGCTCAAGGAACACGCCCACCAGTGCCTTGCTCGCACAGGAACACACGAATGAATGCGCAGTTGAGACATCTGTCCACCAAAACAATCTCTTCCCGAGACCGCCGACCGCCCACCAGTGCCCATCGCCAGGTAGCCGACATCGAAACATCGCAATTCCCTTTATTTCATTCCTCCCTCCTCGCTCGTCTCGTGAAAGATGTCCCCTCCGGATGCCTCCAACGACAGCCAGTTCCACCAGATGACCTCGCTCTTCTCAACCCTTGGGAGCTACATGCGCACGCCCGTCCTGGTCTCTTCGGTACATTCCTCCACTTCTTCTTGATAGTTATCTCGAGTGTCTTGATATCACCCGCCGCGCATGTTATACTCACACTGTCGCCAGGGCATCGCTGCGCTACTGAGCTACCTGCTGTATTTCAAGCAGAAGTTGGTCACTCCATCTGTCTGAGTGTGTCACGGTGCTAACTCGTTGCTTGTCAGAGCTCTGATCTACCCCTCCCATATACCGAACCTTTCTCGTACCGAACTTTCCCGGCCCAGTCAATATGGTATGACAGATTTTGAGGATCTCATGATCCCGACTCCAGATGGCGAAAAACTCTCAGCCTTCTATATACGGGGTCCCAAGGGGCGAGCGCATACCAACACCACGGTGTTAATGTTTCACGGAAATGCGGGAAACATTGGCCATCGAATACCCATAGCAAGAATGCTCATCCAGCGCATGGGATGCAGCGTATTCATGTTGGAATACCGTGGCTATGGCTTATCAACAGGTTCGCCAGACGAGGTGGGTTTAATGATTGATGCGCAAACGGCATATGATTACCTTCGTAAACGAGCAGAAACAAGGGACAATGATATCGTGCTTTTTGGGCAAAGTCTTGGTGGTGCTGTATCAATACAACTGGCCGCCAAGAACCAGCATGACAAAAAGCTTATTGGGTTGGTGTTGGAAAATACTTTCTTGTCAATGAGAAAGTTGATTCCTTTGTAAGTTCCGATATCGCAAAATTCCCAATTTTTTTCACGCTAATTTTCTTAGTCTTATCCCACCAGCGAAATATTTAACCTTGCTCTGTCACCAGCTCTGGGCTTCCGACACTCATCTTCCTCTGATCTCGGAACTTCCGATATTGTTTTTATCTGGGTTACAAGACGAGATTGTACCGTACGTTTACCACAATTTTATTGCTCCCTTTTTCCTTGCCTTGAATGATGACTCAATTTCCATCCACAAAACCTGACGTCCCTTCTGGGACTTGATTATCATAACATTAGAAAATTTCTGACTATCTTCCTCAATCACTGCTTCTATAATTATCAGTTTGTGCCGAGCAATACTGACAAGTTGCCTACAGACCACCACATATGCGCCGTCTATTCGAGATTTGCCAATCTCCAACTAAGGTCTTCAAAGCGCTTCCTGGGGGTGATCACAATTCGAGTGTTGTTGAAGAAGGCTACTTTGAAGCTATAGATGACTTCGTTGCGAATTTGAGTACTAGCGAGAAGAGAGACGAGTACTAAATTACTCTTGACATCAGTTTCCATCAAGATTGTTCTTTTGTCCCAGCATTTTTGAGCGTGGCGTTCTGGGAGGGGATAGACATTGAATTGAATGCGGGGTATGCATGAAAAATTGATACACGATACATCTTTGAGGCTTCACGGCTGGGTTGCGAATGGTTCGTTGTGTTGCGTTGGTTGTGAATAGGGAATAGGAGATTGGCAGTATGTATTATAGATCATATATCGAGATAGAAATAGCATTTTTGGATTGTAGAAATTGCTGTAGAAGAAGCTTGGAATCGAAAGTTGAGTCTGCATAGTGGAGGGCTATGTATATCAAAAATGGCGTCGTATAAACTTTTCTTTTGGTGTTTTTGGTTGGAAGGTGTGT
Source organism: Hymenoscyphus albidus (assembly GCA_911693285.1). NCBI lineage: Eukaryota > Fungi > Ascomycota > Leotiomycetes > Helotiales > Helotiaceae > Hymenoscyphus > Hymenoscyphus albidus. The sequence goes on along the minus strand of CAJVRM010000360.1, from coordinate 7,979 downwards.
TTTGGATGAGGGACGTAGTATACTAGGTGTTTATCTTAACAACTCTTATTAGAATGTGTTATCTTGTGAGGGTGAAAGAGTTTGGTCTTTTGATGAATTATTAGCGAACTAGATATGTAGAGCAAGTTAAGCGAGAACTTCTACACAATTGATTCATGACTGGTCCATCTACGAGTAGTTCAGGAAATAAGTACACAATCCGGGGTAAAATCGCCGCATTAGATCACTCTTTCTATCTTCATTTCAAATCAACACGTTGGCTTTGAGGCTTTCGGACATGTGCCCAGAAGGTGGCGGCGTCAAAGAAACATGACTTGTCAATTGGGGAGAAGCCTCCAAGCCACTGCTCGGTTGTTTGATTCCGGGGAAACGGCACGATGTCGTTGCGATTTTTCGTCAAAGGAAAGTATATGTTAAGGGGATGGACATGACGATGTGGGTTTTTGAGAAATGTGACTCGTTGGAGAAGGGGTGTCTGGTGGGAGTTGATGGGGGTGAGTGATATGTAACTGCCCAAGGACGGAGAGGGTGAGGGTTTCTTTTGAAATTTGTTGATTGTATCAAACTCATTTATCCAATAATTGAAGAAAACAAAAGAAAAGAATAGATATATTCCTCAAAATGAGCGACCGCATCCCCCCAACCCTCACACCCAACCCCCAAGCTAAACACCACTCCCACCCCTTCCACCAATCCCCCTCCAACAGCCAAAACATCCAAGACTTCGGGTCCTCCTCCTCTTCACATCCTCACCCAACCTATTCCTCCCACCATAACAACTACAACGATGGCAACCCTTTAGCTCACACCTCCTCCTCACCCTCCGCCCGCAACGCCGCCTTCGCGGGGTACCTCGAGCCCGGCCCCTACACACCGAAGAAGACGAAGCTTGGAAATCCTGCTCCGTTGGGCTCGAGTGCGTTCGCGCTGACGACTTTCGTGTTGAGTCTCATTAATTTGCAGACGAGGGGGGTGACGACGCAGAATTTGGTGGTGGCGGTTGCGTTTGCGTATGGGGGGCTTGTGCAGTTGCTTGCTGGGATGTGGTGAGTAATTTTGACTTAATCATCGTTTTGTTTGCTGTTACACTTTAAAAAGACAGGAGAGGAAAGGGAAAAGGAAGAGGGAATCCTAAGCTGATTGTATGGCAGGGAAATCGCCGCGGGGAATACATTCGGTGCTACGGCTCTAGCATCCTACGGCGGATTCTGGATCTCCTTTGCCATTCTGCTTACACCGGGTGGCTTCCAGATTGCGCAGCCGTATGCGGGAGAGGGGAATAAACTTGAGTTGGCGATTGGATTCTATCTTATCGTATTTTTTCTCCCCAGCTTACTTTTGTTTACTTCCCTGCTTCGCCTTCTCTCTCCTCTCCCTTCAGTTCACTTCACCTCATCGCCCTACCACATCACTTACCCCCGGTCTCCATCCCAACCCCAACTAACAAACCCCCAGGGCTGGTTCATCTTCACCTTCCTCCTCTGCCTCCTCACCCTCCACTCCACCGTCGTCTTCTCAGCCCTCTTCTTCTTCCTCTGGCTCGCCTTCCTCATGCTCGGTATCGCTCATCTCGTGACCCCGAATCCCACCTCTCGCACCGCAGCAGCAGTCCCGAACGTGCCCTTGACCAAAGCGGGTGGTCTTTTCGGCTTGCTTGCCGCGTTTCTGGCGTGGTATGTGGCGTTTGCGGGTATTGCGGATGCGAGTAATAGTTTTTTTACGGTGCCGGTGTGGCATTTTCCTTGGAGTGAGAAGGGGAGGGAGATGAGGAAGGAGGAGGGGAAGGATGTTTGAGCGGGATTGGTTGGATTGAAAATTTGTGTTTGGTGATTTTGGGGTTCTTGGGTATGGTGTTTGATTTTTGTGTGGGAAGTATTGTTTTTCTCTGTGGGATTGTTGATTTTAATGATCTCGCAGCTCGCTTAAGGGTCGGTGATTGCTCGCTTAAGGGAATTAGCGAGTGGATATGTGGAGGAGGAACCTGCTTATATAGGATGAGGAAATGGCATATAATGTAGTGCTTTAGGGATAGTGAACTCATGACAATCACCAAAGGACAAGTTCTTTTCGATTTCTTGAAGACGTGATCGGTAGAACGATAGGATTAGAGTCCTAATCATTTAACTTGTGTTGTCAACTAATATACTGACCCGTGGTTTCCGCCGCATGGAATCTGCATGCATGAAATGGAACAGGAGTGTACAACAAAGGAGGGGCTTATGCCAGGGCCATATAAGCCAGGCTCCTGCCCATGCACTTAGCTCCCTAGTCATCCGAATACAACTCTTCTGGCACCCTGGCTTTCCACAATTCTAGCAACAACTTGTTAATAGAGAATTCTGGTAATTTGCCTCTGGAGTTGATATTTAGAGGAATGTTGACATTGAGCATACTGTAAAGTTATTGGGAAAATGATAGATAAGTTATAGTCGTGGGAAACTGAGTTTGGAGATTGTGATCAACTTCTACTCTCGGTATTTGTGTGGAGCTCATGAGGCTTGTGGGTTGCTCATCGAATCACTTGATCTTTCTTGCTCTCTTTTCTAAGTGAGAGAGTTGGAGGGTATGAGGAGTGTTCTAATACATTTCCCTGTAAATGTACTGTAATCTTACACGTAGGGGTCAGAGAATACGATAAGTGAGTAGGGGAGAATAAAGGCAAGTTTTTTCTATGCAGCGGTGTTCCTCAGTTTTGACGCCCCTGGGAAAATTACAGTAGTAGTTTTTGGATTACTCATGCATCAATCATTAGATATGATAGGGTGTATAGAGAAGCTAAAGTGTCCAGCTTCAGAGCATCGCAAACGCTTCTCAAGTTAGCCAGAATCCCAATATCTTCACAATCACCTCTCTTTTGAACGGCCAAAGTCAAAGGATTGTATTCTGTTATCTCCAGAATGTCTGAGCCCCTACTACAATCTTCCTCCCAGAACCACTTACTTACCCACCAAAGCCAACCTTCAACAAATTCACTTCAAATCCCTCATATACCAGACCATCCAATCCACCACAGTCCTCAAGTCCTCCGGCTTGACATCAATATACTCCCCATTAGTCATTCGCATGATCGCCATCGGGCCTCTCCAGTCATAGGTAACAGCGCCCTTCGTCTGGGCCCAAACACACTCGTTCCTTGGGGATTCATCGTACAGGAAGTTGCATCGTGTTTTGATCGCAACGGTATTTGCGAGGTTGAAGTTCCGCAGCTTGTTGGAGGTTATGAAGACGCTTTCGGTGCCGGGACAGTCACGGTCGGCTTCTGGGTCGGAGGGGAGTGAGAGGATGGCGCCGGGACTGCCGCCGGGAGATAGGGCTACCCAGACGAGGGTTGGGGTGGGAGAGGAGACTGGGAGGTGGATTGCGCTGGTGAGGGGTTTTAGCTTTTGGGACAGGTTATGGCGGCGAGTAGGGGTGAGGATTGTAAATCGCTGCAAAGGGAGATGGACTTACAGAATGTGTCTTGGGGAAGGTGGAGGAGACTCGAGGGTCGTAGTGAAGTCCTTGCAAATTGTTTTATGGAGAGGCCAGTCTTTCTTCTGGCAGGCGTGGGAGCAGTATGCTGTTGATAGACAGCTGCTGCGGCGTTTTGCATCAGTGGTGTTACAAATCACGCATCTGAAGCGTGGAGTTGCCATTGTGACCTTTTTGAAGTGATGTTGTAGAGTTGAGGTTGAATTGGGGAAGAACTGGAGAGTAGAAGAATCTAAATAAGGTTGTTAAGCGAGGCAAAAGTGAAGACGTGTGTATAATCGTGAAAAAAAGGCGGTTTGATTTGAATAGCAACCCAAAGAAAACTGTGATTGTTTGTTCTATGCTTATTACCTTTGTAGTAAGTGATTTACTTTCGTTTTGGTGTTTATTAGGTTCTCGGTTTTCTAGTTTTCACTCTTTTTTAAAAGTCGTTAAGTGTATTTACTTTGGTTATTCCAACCCTATGATTGATTCCGTAGAAAGATAACAGCCAGTATTGCAAATTACAGCGATACGACGCCAAGTGATAGCAAATTGACAGTATACTACTTGATACCACACAGAAGAGCTCGCAGGACTGTGATATACCTGTGGCAGTAATGAATGTTTAATACGATGGTATAATGAAAGTATTTTGGATATATTGAATGTATGATCTCACATATTACCCAGCCCTCTTTTCTCATCCTTGTTTGATTTTGCCAATGGCAAAAGAGATAAGATTTTGAATTATACTATACAGTGTGTTCCCTCGTAGACTCTATAGGTTTATTTAACAAACATTCAAAGATCAAAAGCATAACATGTCAACTGGGACTTATTCTGCTGCGAAATAACAAGTTGAATTATCTTTGAAGGTGTACTGAATGAAATATAATTAGTATTATGTTGTTCAGCATGCATTTTGGTCTCTGAGTTCCGAAACAATGTCCGTAAGCGAAATTTCATATTTCATGATCATCGAAAATCCTCAGAGATAGTATTGGTTGCGGAAGATTATTAAAGCGCGAAGGTTGCTTGGGAGAGGAATGGCTATTGAGATGTTAAGTAATGTTGAACTTGGGAAGAAGTAGTTTAACTTACCTCGCTTCTACCTGGTTATAGGGAGAGAAACCACATCAAAATGACTGGGAAGCTCGAGGGGATAGTCGGCAAGTGTTAGCAAGGAATTTTATATATCAACCGTAGCTTCCATACTCGGTAATCAGTAAGTGGGTTGTAGAGTCTAAGTAAATATTATTTCCCCTCGGAATGTCAGGCCCAGAATTCGTTCTATAATTAGAGACGCAAAAAGGAATAGAGGTAAGTGTCGTTGATGTCGAAATACACCATAAATATTCTTTAACATGGGGAAAGACCTCTTTTGAAGACTGATTAGTGCGCGAGGATATACGATTGGAAACTAAGTAATCCACAATTGAACAATCGGTATCATTAACCCCTAAGAACTCTCCTCAAGAATTTAAAGAGTAAACCACGCAGAGAAAAAGTAGCAGCTTCAAATTAGGAAACCAAGCTCTGAACGCCAAGCCCCCCATTGTCATTCCACCCACAAGAACGCCGCAATTACCATTTTCGGAAATCCAGAATCATTGATCGCAGTCCCAATCAAACCCGGAAGATTCATCTCGAAAGAAGTAGAAGAGTTCCGCGTTCACTTCTTTCCAAACAACCAATCCTTTCCCTTGTCAGCTAATCCCTTCTGCGGTTTGCCATTCGTCTCATCATCAATCGCACTCTCCCATTTGACATTGTCCTTTCGTGCTTGGAGGATGTCTTCGGCGGTAGGTTTGAATACATTGGCTGCGCCTCCACGACCAACGTGCGAGGAAGAGTTGGATTGTCGGCGTGGTGCGCTGGGTAATTCGTTAGCTTACAACTTCCAAAACAGAAAAGCCTAATCACGGGATGTACATAAGACGGAGGAAGAGCTTACCTCTCAACATCTTGAGCTCTTCGAGCGGCCTCGGCATCGGTGTTCTTGGTCATGTTACCGCTTCCTCCCCGTCCAGTAGTGTAGACATCGCCTTTGATGGTGGGGGTTTGGAGGCTTAGAGGGTCGAAATCGGCGGGCGAGTTACTAATGTTTCCTGTCAGAGATATGTTAGCATGATATTTTGATATAGGGTCGAAAACCACGGAGGTACTCGAGACTCCAGATTCGCGCTTTAGACACCTTGAAGAACGTAAAATGCCTACGCATCTTACCCCGCACTTTTGGAAGCAAGTCCAACAGAAGGAATCGGTGTTGAGACTCGAGGGTTGATATAGAATGATTTCTTACCAGCGCCGCCACGACCATGGGACAGAGGACCATGTCGAGATGAGGAAGAGCTGGGTCGACCTGTTTCAGAGATTTCTTTTGGTACAGCTGCCATCCTTTCGATTTGTTGTTTTGCTTTCATTCAAGTGGCTTCGGTATTCCTCGAGTTTGCGAAATCTCTTTGTCCTAGAAAATCTGGTGTCGTTTGATGGTCGGTGAAGCTGAAAGATTTGGCGTGCTGGTTCAGGTGAAAGCTGTAAAGGCACCAATCGAGGTTAGGTTACTCGAAATTATGGGGAACGGTGAATTTAATAGGTTTTAGTGTAACCTGATTCGGAGATGACGTTTGTCTTCTTTGTCTCACTGGAATACTGGTGTAGACTCAGGTCTTGGAATGTTTGTTTTCCCTGGTCGTTACAATAAGCGGGGGCGGGGTACTTGAAGATGAGATGGAAACATATGAAAACAAATAGTCACAGACAGATGAATAAAGTCTTGTATAAATTGCAAAAAAGCCAAGAATCAATGGAACTACCATTTTCAGCCATCATGTGCCCAGGCACAATTCTCCCATTTGTACGAGGCCCGAAAGTACGTTGTCCAATGGTGTTACCTCTGTACTATACCTGGACTAGGTGATTCACGATCCACTCATAGCATTTCATTACTAAATCGATCTAGACCTCGCACCACAGACGGTGTCAACTCAACCCAAAAGAACTGATGAAAAAAGAGTTGCCGTGAAAAAGGGCAAAGCACAACAAATTAATGAATTCTAACCCAGAATCGGAGATTTCGCAATGGTAGCACCAATAACACGGGAACCAGTCAATCCTCACCATCTCCTCACCGACTTCAATCGCACGCCAGAAACCGCCTTGCGCACATCAAGGGTATTCTTTCGTGCGCTGCGACTCGCGGAATACGAAGACATCGTATTGCCTTAACTTCTCCCTAGGAAGAAGGCTGGAGGCAGTCAGGGCTTTGCACACGTGAAGACGCCATGAAGCACGAATGAAAAGGCAGCGTCCAGCCATGCGAAACGTAATAGAAATGCGGCTACACCGTTGTATTAGTTCAGGTGATGTGACAACACAGGCACAATAATGGCGCCATTCCAAGATTCGCAGGTTCCTATTCATCTGGAAGTCCGGAGATGCATTAATCTTGCCAAGTGCTGCGTTCCTAGAATCCTGAAAGGATGCGGCTTTCAATAGAGAGAAGTAGATGTTTTATATAGGAGGAGGCGGGGTAGTTTACGGCTCAGTTTTGAGGCTCTGGGCATATGTGGAAAAGCAGGTACAACCCCGCAAAATAATACGCGATGCCATAACCAGACGGCGGGGTACTAGGTTCCCAGTTGTTATCCTTGGAGGCTATTATTATAATGGGTTAGAATTTTCTTATTTATTTCTTCTTTACCGACCTAGCTTGGCGTGATTACAGGTTCCGCTCGATTACCGAAAACCAGGGGATAGTTATCGGTAACCTTCAGTACATAGAGTAAATCTTAGGGGTTCCTAGGCAGGATTTTTCTTAGATACACGTGTAACCAAGTTCCCGGAGGCGTTACCCTACCTTTTATAAAACTCGAGTGATTTTGTTAAGTTCGAGTAAATATATACTTAAGTATATACTCTAGTAAAATACTATTTAGCTTAAAAGAGATAGGTTTGAGGATGAGGGAGAGGGCGTATAATCTTACATGTCGATTTCGGCATCTTAAGCGATATAGACAGCGAGTTTTGGGCATGATTACACCTCCCAACAGGGTTCTTGACCCCTTTGCATATCGAGCGGCTGTGGCTATAATATACTATCTTTACAGCATATATGTACTTCCGAGGAGAACTGAGGGAATTCTTGAGCTCCTCTCTTCTCCTGTCTTGTCCCTTCCACAGAGAATCTCTGTTCTGGTCTACTCTGAGTAGGCGTTTGTGGCATGCATATATGTATATATATAGACATCATAGGTTTATTTACCTCACACATCCTTCCTTCGCGCGCGCTGCTCGGTTCTTTACTGCTCTTAGCGTAATAGCTCCCGAAGTCGCCGTTTTGGTAGCGCATCAGTTAGCCAGATGCGAGAAAGTTGGGTATGGTTTGTTACTGATTATTTCTTGGGATTGCGATTTGCCCGTAAGGAGTTGGTGCGGAGGCTCTTCATTAGGGTTAGGGTTAGGGTTAGGGTTAGGGTTAGGGTTAGGGTTAGGGTTAGGGTTAGGGTTAGGGTTAGGGTTAGGGT